>JAJHUR010075918.1:8439-43053 GCA_027495735.1 Lutjanus campechanus | reverse complement strand
CACACAGAGCCCTGGAGCCTTTTAGTATCTCATGCACTAACTTTTAGTCTTTGAAATAAGGAAAAAAGGCTAAAACTTGTATTCATAGAACATCTTCAAAAGTTATTACAAGCATACTTGTATTTTTTGGCTTAATTAAAAGTATATTTAAAGTGCACTTTTTAGTTCTTTCAATGTACTAAAAATAAATATTGTAATTCTACAATAGCATACTAAAATTGGTATTTCAGTATACTTACAAGAAGAGTACTCTATTGTGAGTGCACTATAAGGCTGGAGATATACTTGCTTTTAACTTTGTATTTGCATGCGCATCCCAATGCATCATGGCTGTCTTGCATATTCTGCATCCATCTGGAGATGGTTGTGCGTGTCCTCAGAAATTGACATGAACACAAACATGTGGGTAAACAGCCTAAATTGTACATTAGTGTATTTTTAAAAAGCAAATATTTCAACATAGTGGTAACTTAGTTTACTTTTGAAAATTACAATTACTTCCTTCCTAAGTCCTGTGTAATACAGTGTACTTTATAAAAGTGTACTTTAATTTAACTTCCCTAGATTTACATTTAAGTGTGCTGAGAATGTGCTTAAAAAGTACGTTTATCTAAAGCTGTACATCAGTATATTTTGAAAAAATAGCACAAACAAAGAAAACTTTAAATACATTAGTCAAGCATGTATATGAGTACATACACAGCCATATACTTTAAGTGCACTTTAAGTTTAAGTATGGACTGTAAAAGATCAAATCAAGTGTACTGGACTTGAAAACTTTATTTTGTTTTGAATCATTACAAAAGTACCTCAGTTTGTCTTTTCATATTTATTCAGTCAACTTAAAATTTTAAGGCAGCTCCAACTTTTTATAGTTAAAACTTTTCTTTACAGTGTACTTGAAGATGTTTCACTTTAGCACTTAAAAAAAAATAAAGAATTCAACTAAAATGTACCAAAATAGCAAACTTCAAGTTAACTGATCATTGAGACACTTGAAGTATTCTGATGATTAGTCTGACTGCAAGTACACTCGAGTATGCAAAAATTCAATATCCTTAGCCAGGGTATTTTCACTAGGACAGACACAAGCCTCTAATTCTTTCCAACCGATGCTCCCACTACCACAGTGACTGAGGCGGGGGCCAAAGTTGGTCCCATGTACCTCCCATATATATCGTCCCTTTATTCAGACCTGATGTGTGAATCTTTATGTGCGCTCCTCCTGACCCTAACCTCCCCTCAATCCAGAGTGCCAGTGATGGAAACGGCTCCGGACAAAAGCGAATGAGACTCAAAAGCAGTGAAAGGAAGAATGAGAAGGGAGCTGGGAGGAGTTTGGAGGGAAAACGGGTCGACGAGCCTTTAAATCATCATTGGAAACTCATTAGAAAGCTGGCGGGGCCGGGCGGAGACGGCCGCACAGATTGCGCGCTCCCGACCACAATGCTGGTAATGAAGTGGAAGCTAGGAGGGAGTGTCCCGGCACAGATTTCTTTGCACTAGTTACTCCTCTGGCCCTAAAGTTTCCCCACAATCTGTGTATGGGGGTGTAAAAAGCTGCATTCATGAGATGTTAAGCGCTTTGTTTGTCGGGAGGAATTTATTCAAAGTGTTGCAGCTATCAGCGACAGATGGGATGGAAGGTGATGGATCGGAGCAGAAGTTAACTAAGAGAAAAAGAGATGCAGAAAAGAGGATAAATGTTTAATGTAACTGGACGTTATCAATCTGGTGGCATTCTGGTGCCAGTCCGTGCCTGCTGCTCCATCACATCACTGCCTGTTGCAGCATCACATGTAGACGATTGGTCCCCTGCTGGCGCAGGCAGAATGCAAAACAGCCAACCGACACGTCTATTAATTATACTGTTTTTCTTAAAACAAGCCTATTTACACCGCAGTTTGGTGCAGTTTCATCTAAAAATCTTTAATTAAGGCCCATTAATCATTTAACAAGTTCATGTCACTAATTTTGGGTCCTCATTAGGGGAGAGTTTTGTGATTTTTCTTTTGGATGAAGGTTGACTTTTTGGGTCGGGGGAGAGCAGGGAGTCTGTTCTCATTTTCTTATTTCTCCATTAAGATGTCAAGGTTTAAATCAGGTTAGCTAAATTAATAAACAAGTTGTACCAATTCAACAACTGCTGGCCATACATTCAGACTGCCTCTAACAATTTATCATCGATTAATCTGAATTCATTGATTAACAGGATACATGACATGGATTTTTTTCAGCCGATACAGATAACCAATAATGTCATATTCTTGTAGGCTATTCTAAAAGGAAGTTCGTATAACTTGTAGTTCACACACACCTGAGGGTAAAAAAGGCTAAGATGTAGTGAGCAAAGATGGATGATTTAGTAATAGCTTTCAGAATGCCTCAGAATTCAAATTGAATGTTCTGCCAATATTTATCGGCTGATATATGCTGATACCAATATAGGCCAATGCCAGCTGACAGTATCGGCCTTGATATTTATTGTGTGTCTCTGTCAATTAATCATATTGTCTATAAAATATCAGAAAAATGTGGACAATGCTAACCAAAACTTCCCAGATCAAGGTGAAATATTCAGATGTCTTGTTTTGTTGGACCAACAGTCCAAAGACAGTTAACCACTGGTGGACTCAGAGGGGAGGCAGAAGGGGGGTGATTGCCCCCTGGAGGCCCCATGATCAAAAAAAATGCTGCCCTCTTAGTTGCCCACGAGGTAGATAAAACATGATAAAGTGGTCTCCATGGTGTCCTTTCAGTAGACAAAGTGTGATTAAGTGGTCAGAAAAGTGGACAAAGGGGACAATAACTGCTTATTTTAGATCACAATTGTGATCATGTGTTAAGAAATTTAGAGATACACATTCCCACAGGACAGCAACGATGCTACAAACATATGATGACCTTTGAGGTGCTGTAATTAAACCAAGTTTGATCATTGATTGACTAAGAAGACTTTACTATCTGCAAACCTAAAGTCAAAAAGATAGTTAAGAGGGAATTCCTGAAGACAAAATCCTCTCAAACTGGACTACACAGTCTGATGTGCATCTATTGCATTGCACAGCATTTTCTGCCACTTTGCATAAAATATTAGTTAAACAATTAATCTATTATCAGAATATACAGTATATTAGTTGTTTAATATTTTTTTTTAGTTGTGAGGTTTACATGTCCAACATAGCTGTTCATGTACCCTGGGCAAGATAAGATAAACTTTAATGATCCCACACCAGGGAAATACACTGTTCCAGTACAAACACAAATACACACACATACAAACTATGTACTATACAGCTTTCACTTATATAGGTACACAGGATAAACAAGTTAAGTTGTCACTATAAGTCTACAAGATACAGCATTTAACATTTTCTATTCCAAACAATGTACTATTTGTGAAGGGTTATGACCTTAACACAAGTGCCAGACCTGAGTCTCTCTCTCTCTCTATATATATATATATTTTTTTTTTCCCTTGTGAGGGCCACACATAGAGGCCTAATTAACCTGCACACCACTTGAACATGTATTCAATTTTCGATAAGAGTTCCAGCATAATACAGGTTGAATGGGTGCATCAGTGAAGTGCGATCCTCTCTGTGAGACCTCTAAACAGGGGCCGTGACACAAGTTTCTCAAGTGTTGCACTCTGGCGCTGATGGGCGCATTCACTCCTAATCATTTTCATCAATAGTGTGGAGGATGAGGCCATTACCCAGACAAGACGAGCCCTGGAGTGCGCTTCTCCGGTGGAGAGGCGATAATTGGATAATTAGTGCTGGGAACCAATTAGGACTCCGTGCTTGTGATGGCACGCGAGTTAAGCAAAGGTTAGCTGGGAGGAGGAGGGGGGAAGAGGGGGGTGATCGATTATCTTAGACACCCCCACCCCTCTCCATCCCTCCTTTCTCACCCTCCTGCTCCCTCTCCCCACTTTCTCTTTCCACCGCTTATCTGCTGGACAAAAGAGACCAAATCGCCTATTTCCATCTCAATGAGTTAAGCCCCAACAAGAGGCAGGGATCGGGCGACCGGCTTCAGACCCCAAATACCCGGCGATCACTAGAGCAAATGGGAGCACAATGCAGGAGAAAAGAAAGAAAGGGAGTGGAGGAGGGGGATCCTCTAAAGATATATTTATATATGTTAAAGAAAATGCTAATATGGCCCGTGAAGAAAAGAGGGGATTTCACGAGACTCTCCTTAATTCTGCTATTGTTCAACTCGCGTGCAGACGGGCGAGATTGACACGGTGATCACGTGAGAGAATTGTGTTTTTTTTTAAGGTGTGTGTGTCCTTCAGATGACAGCTTTGTTTTTTTTTTTTTTTTGGAAGAAGAGGGTGGGGGTGCAAAAAACCGTCAAACATGGCAAGAAAGTCTCTCTGTCTTTCTACCTTCAGAGAGTTTAATCCGCGAGGCGAGACTCAACATAGTGTAATTTGCTTTTGATTGCTCTGTTTGTCCGTGTGTGTGTGTCTCTCTCTCTCTGTGTGTGTGAATGCTGAGCTGCTGTGTACTCTAAACACAAAAAGAAATGAGAATAAACACGGTGATTCTCACACGGCCACACAGTGAGCACATTATTATCACTGTGCTTCAATAGAGCCGCTCTGCCGCCAAGACTGGGCTCCATCTACACACAATGTAACACAATGAAACAAGGATCACACTTTGCTGCTGCAACAGAATCATCAGTGATCTTATCCTGCTACTTTGTATCATTTATAAACCATTTACTAATGTTTTATATACCAGTTATATAACCATCAATAAGAACACATTTGCATGGTTGCCAGACTGTGAAAAGAGCCTTTGGCTGGTATTTATCATTCCCATTAGGTTATAAAGCAGTTATAAATGTAAACAATGCATTAATAACAGCTTCTTCTTCTTCTTCTTCTTCTTTTTTCAGATGGTCTGGAACCCTTTTCTAGAACTGGACAAAATCTGGACAAAACTTATACATTTAGTTATCAAAGATCCAGTGTGTAAGATATATGGGGATTTATTGGAAGAATATGGCAGAAATTAATCTTTTCAATTGTGTGTATTCTCCTGGAAATGAGAATAGGTGTGCTTGAGATGCCGTTTGTATCTACAGAGGGTGCAGGTCCTCTTCATTAACTATGGGTTTAGCTTCTGGACAGGATAAAATGGTTTAATCTTGTGGCACTTCTAGACTTTGCGAATGTTATTAGATTAGATATGTCGAATTCTGATAGTGAAACGTGTCATTCTGCAAGCGCTTAGGCATTTAAAAATGTATCTACCACTTTACAGACCCTTCTTTCACAATGGAAGTCTATGGAAAAGTCTTTTTGGGCTATAGAGCATCATGTGACACTGTCATTACACGGTTGTGCCACTGTCAGATTGGCTTCAGAGCCTGGTTCTCTTCATAAATATATTGTAATGAACTAGATAGTGGATGAAAAGATGGTGCCCATTCATTCCAATGAGAGTTGCCCACCTAGCACATAAGGGAAAAAAAAGTTTTCTAGCTTTTGGGTTTACTTCCTGGTTGTACAGTCAACTGAATACACACAGTAGTGTTAAAGTTTAAGTTTAAGACTTCCTGCTCAGCCGTGCCCTGTCTAGTTTTATAATGAGTCTGTAGTCCTCTTCCCCAAAGGTTGCCATGTTGCACCACCATGTTTCTACAGTAGCCCAGAATGTACGAACCAAACACTGGCTCTAGATGTGGCCTTTCACATTTTGCACAGTTACTGCAGGTTCTCCTAGACACCTGGGAAGAAAGAGTGACACATTGTATAGATGCCGCTAAAGGCTCTGTTATACTCTCAAACCGGAGCATATGGACAGCTGCGGACATCTCTTTGCTTTGTGTAAACTACTTTCTGGAGTCCTGGGAGGACATGTTCAACACATGCACAGTTAATCGGTGTCTGTAGCAGCCAAATAGACAATTTTGTGAACAGGTTTCCGTGGTCACAACTAATTGGGGGTACGCGGATCTCCGTACAGAGCCTACGCGTACACCGTCTGATGATGAAATTTATGTTGCATGGACCCTAGCAGACTCTTGCACACAGACACAGAAAGTTTAATACTGTCTTAAATTTGCTCGTCCTTTAAGGGACTGTACAAAAATCATTGTGGTGGTGAGTGGGGCTGAACCGCCGCCCCCCCCCCCCCTAATAATTTTCCTACAGTCTTTAAATGTTCATTCGGTCCAATCAATGGATCAATCAATTAATCAATCAATGAATCAAAGGGATTTCCCACAACCTGGCAACCCAAAAGTTGTTCTTATTAGTGGACCATAACTATCTATAAAGCTATAGTAAATGATTTATTAATCATTAATAACCCAAGTGACAGCTCATTAAGTCTTTGTAAAGGAACCTGACTGGAAAGTGGTATTGATATTTCTATAACTCCTTTATGAGGACTAATAGTTTGACTGTGATGATGTCCCCTTATCGTTTAGGACAGGCCTGACTGTGTCTAACTATGCAAGCTGCTTGACTAGATGTTGTCAATTCAGGTGTCTTCTATTTGACTTTCTGTGGCAGATGGGTTCTTTATAGAACATGCCAACTGATATTAGCTTCTACTGCAAGGCAAGTGTTGCCCCTGAAAAAGCTGTGTGTGTGTGTGTGTGTGTGTGTGTGTGTGTGTGTGTGTGTGTGTGTGTGTGTGTGTGTGTGTGAGGAGGGGTAAAGAAAGAAGAGAGGGAAGGAGAGACTGAGTCCAATGGGAAGAATGAGAAAATCTCTTAAAGAGCCGTGACGGGGCCCCGGTCGCTCTCTAAATGTATTTTAATAGGAGGGCCCCTGATGTCCAGGCCAATTCATCTCCAATCTCCCCGCAATGAAAGGAGTCGTGGCCGGGGCAGGTCTGAGGGAAGAGGAGGGGGTGGTGGGGGGATGGAGGGATGGTACAAAGGCTGCATGTGGCTTTGGCTCATTATGCTGCAGTTAGGCGGAGGGCTGCAGGGAGGCAGCGGGGGTTAGGGTCCCTACAGACCAGCTCAGGGGCCACAATACCGGCATGGACGGCTGCAAAGGGAGACCCTGCCATGCCATTATCCCGCCGCTGCTAACGAGGGCTTCATACGCCTTTGATATAATCTCACTATTGAAATCCTGATAAATCCCCCCTGCGTTTACAGCCAAATCCCATTTGTAACGGGTTCGTGGAAGGCTGCGTGAGTGTGTGTGTGTGTGTGAGAGAGTGTGTGTGTCGTCTTCACCTGCGCCTCTCTGTTCTGGCAGGCGAGGCCACGGAGAGTCGCATGTTAAACCGGGCCGTTACACCGGCTTTAATTAAAAAATCTCTCTGGCGCACAAGACATCTCGTGAGCCGATCTGAGCTGAGACTAAATTAGAATAAAATCAATGTTTAAGTGGATATAGTCCTTTTCCAGCCCCAGATATGATCTGATAGGCAAACAATTACTGGATTACAACACACTGGGGGGATGAATAATAGAAGACAGAGCAAATTTATGGAATTTATTAATGAGAATAAAATGATGCCATTACCACCAGTTACACCACATTCTTTTGGATCTCCGGCTCTGCTATTATTCAGCGTGTTAAGCTGTCTCAGCATTATGAGACAATCATAAGTCCATTATATGAAATCTTATCTGTCTGGGTGAGTGGATCAGGGCAGTCTGAGGCTGGAGAGAAGGACGAATCACTTCATATTGACTGGAGACTGTCTTTATTTGTCATTTCAGCCATATACAGCTGATACATAGTGAAACAATGTGAGGTGTTTCTTAAAGAGACTTCCAAGTATGACTATACAAAACTATACAGGAATACATAAAGTACATTTAATGTGCAACCCAGTGCCTGACTGATACTGGATTTCTGGGGCAAATGCCGATATTAAGAAGTAAAGAATCTGATCGTTGATATTCTTTAGACAGAATATATAGGGAATATGTACATGAACGGTTTAGCAGTGTTTCATCAAATCAGCTTGTCAAACACAGATATGACATGGAGGCAGGATATTTTAAAGTTAAACTACAGAATTTATTGTCCAAAATGATGTCAGGGCAATGAACCTGCAAACTTTCATCATTATTTTTAATACTTATAGATAAAAATCAATAAAAAACACAAATAGAGCAAAATATATGTACATATTAAGTCTGAATTAAGCAAAAAATGATCAAGAATGCTGTCTATAAATCTATCGAATAAAAACAATCTGCATTATGTTCCGTTTAAAACAACAACAACAAATAAGCTTTTATACTGGAGCATATTGAATAACATATATGATACCAATATGCTGTAGACCAATATAGCTGTGCTAGGCCAATATCCGACAGACAGAGGAAGATCAAGCAGAAACTACTGGATTATGCTGAATAATTACTAAGACAGTGCAAAGTTTAAACGCTGTTAAACATACTACTGCTGCTCTAAGTGCAAATACTGTGAAAAACTGTGCAAAATTGAAAGAGGTAGAACAAGGTAACAGTTATAAAGTGTTGTAGGTGTGAACCTGCAGGCAGAACTGTTGTGAATGTGATGGAGGTATTTTCCTGTGAGGTGGAGGTCAGTGGGACACTCAGCCTGCCAGTGGCTGCTTTCACTCCAGTGGGTTACAGAGGACACGTGCGTGGGGATCCAGCCTCACCGTGTTTAAGCATAAATCTCTCTATAGGGTGAAGCATCCTGAACACATACTCCTATTCAAATGCTTTGTCCTCTAGCTCAGGGACACTGCGCATCTTTCTCTGTGCTCCCCCCCATGTGTCGGTGCGCAGACTCATTTAACAGCCCGAGGAACATAAACAAGCAACGGAAACTATAGCTGTATTAAATCAAGCCCCGCGTTTAGCCCACATATTGGGTGCCAAGTTTCTCCGCACAGTCCAGGAATCTCTAAACAGGGTTTAGAGGTCTTTCAGAAGTCCCCCTTTTTTTCCCCTCTCAAAGCTCGGATTGGTCACAGTGCGGCTCATTTGCATGCCTCGCCGTATAAACCCTCCTGCAGACACTGCAGCCCTCTTGCGCTGAGAGAGCAGCACACCTCCAGTAGAGAGAGAGAGGGAGAGAGAAAGGAGAGCGCATCCAGAGTGCGCATTGAAAGACATATGGAATATTTATTATTACAGGCTTTATAGAGAGAATAAACAGCCCCGGAGAGTGGATAGGAGCGGGGGAAGAAGAGCTTTCTGCAGGTGCGTTTTGTTCAAACTTTAACTCGGACTCTGTGAGGACACTTTGAATTTCAGATTATTTTGGAGTGAAGGTGTCAAGATGGGAGGAACAGGGTGGAACGGGCTGTTGGTGCTACTGTGCGTCTTTTTGGCGAGCATGTCTGCTGTCACACAAGGAAAGACGGTGAAATATCAGACATTTGAGGAAGACGCACCGGGGACAGTGATTGGAAACTTGGCCAAGGACATCTCATCCAGCGGCTCCTCCTCGGGGGGCTCCAGGACCAATTTCAGGATGATGAAACAGTTCAACTCCTCTTTCATCCGTCTGAGGGAGAGCGACGGGCAGCTGACCATCGGGGAGAGGATCGACAGGGAGCGCATCTGCAAACACACCCTGCACTGCCTCATCGCTTTCGACGTGGTCAGCTTCTCCAAAGAGCAGTTCAAACTCATCCACGTCGAGGTGGAGGTCAAGGACATCAACGACAACTCCCCCGAGTTCCCCCGGAAAGAGTCGAGTCTGGAGATCTCAGAGAACACCGCGGTGGGGACGCGGATCCCGCTGGACTTCGCCGTGGATGACGATGTTGGGGTGAACTACATCCAGAGCTATCAAATCTCCGTCAACAGCCACTTTTCCATTGACGTGCTCAGCAGGGCCGACGGGGTTAAATATGCGGAGCTGGTGCTCATGAAGGAGCTGGACCGGGAGACGCAGGCTACTTACGCACTGGAGCTGGTCGCTATGGACGGCGGCAACCCGTCCCGCACCGGGACGACGCGCATCAACGTCAAGGTGAAAGACTACAATGACAACAGCCCAGTGTTCGACCGGAACAGCTTCTCCGTGGACCTGCCCGAGGACGCACCGGTGGGCTCGCTCCTGCTGGACCTGAACGCGGAGGACCCAGACGAGGGGCTGAACGGAGAGGTGGTGTACGGGTTCGGGAACCAGGTGCCCACAGAGATCCGACAGCTGTTCAGAGTGGACCGGAAGACCGGACGGCTCACTCTGGAGAGCCCGATCGACTTTGAAAGTAAGAACACGTACGAGTTCGACGTCCAGGCCACAGACCTGGGTCCGAACCCGAGCCCGGCCATCTGTAAAATCGTAGTTCAGGTGCAGGACGTTAACGACAACGCACCGGAGATCTCCATCACCCCCATGACGTCCATCACGGCAGGGATCGCGTACATCACGGAGGCGGCGGCTAGAGAGAGTTTCGTGGCTCTGGTGAGCACCTCGGACCGGGACTCGGGCGCTAACGGACAGGTGCACTGTACCCTGTACGGACACGACCACTTCAGACTGCAGCAGGCGTACGAGGACAGCTTCATGATTGTGAGCACCAGCCCGTTAGACCGCGAGAAAATCCCAGAATACAACCTGACAGTGGTGGCGGAGGACCTGGGCTCGCCCCCCTTCAGGACCATCACTCAGTACACCATCAGGTTGACGGATGAGAACGACAACGCTCCGGTGTTCAGTAAACCGGTGTACGAGGTGGCGGTGGTAGAGAACAACGCACCTGGCGCGTACATCACCACTGTGGTGGCGCGGGACATGGACATGGGGTCAAACGGGAAGGTCAGCTATAAACTGGCGGACACGTACTTCATGGGCTCCCCCATCTCCACCTTCGTGTCTCTGGACCCCGCCAGCGGCTCGCTTTACGCGCTCCGGAGCTTCAACTACGAGGTGATGAAGCAGCTGGAGCTCCGCATCACGGCCAGTGACGGCGGCTCTCCGCCTCTGTCCGGCAGCGCTAACGTCTACGTGAGGATAGTGGACCAGAACGATAACGCCCCGGTTATCACACAGCCCGCTCTCAACAACGGCTCCGCTGAAGTCCTCCTGCCCCGGGACGCACCGAGCGGCTACGTCATCACGCGGGTGGAGGCGCGGGACGCTGATGAGGGCGTGAACTCGGAGCTGTCCTATGGGCTGGCCACCGGTGAGCCCTCCGTGTTCTCTGTCAACAAAGCCACCGGGGAGATCTACCTCAACCAGGTGCTCAGCCACGACGTGGACGAGACCCTGAGCGTGACCGTGACGGTGAGCGACAACGGGCGGCCGGCGCTCACCTCCACCGCCACGCTCCACTTCCTCATCATCGCGGGCTCCCCGCCGAGCGACAGGACCGTGTACCAGCCGGGCGGCAGCGGGGACGAGGTGACCGCGCAGTGGGACCTGTCCGTGGTGATTATCGTCGTCCTGGCGGGGAGCTGCACCCTCCTGCTGCTCGCCATCATCCTCATCGCCACCACCTGCAACCGGCGCAAGCGCGACAAGAGCGGAGAAGAAGACAGTGACTCGTACGGGGAGAAGGGCACGCTGGAGAGGGGCAGCAGGAGCCATGTGGTGGACAACCCACTCCTGCCACTGCACGGGGCCGGGGCAGGGGCGGCCTTTGATGGGCACTCCTACAGCAGCCAGCCCGGCGGGTTCACCTCTGCTCACCCTGGGGGCAGCGACATGTGCTCGGCCTCAGAGGACGGCAGCGAGGTGCCCTGCGTCTATGACTCAGACAGCAACAGCAAGCTCCGAGGGAATAAACACGAGGTGAGAGAGAGAGGCACCTTTGGGACACTGTGCTCAGGAGGGGCGGGGTGGGGTATAGGGCTCGGCAACATGAACAAGATCAAATATTACCATATATTTTACCAAACAGCTCGATAGTGTGAGGATCCTTTTACAAAACATTAACACAATGAGATGTTTTGATAAATAATCATCAGCACTGTGGATATAATGACTAAGTGGGTAAAGACAAATAATAGAACAACTGAAACAGTCTGAAAATTAAGGAAATTACATCACTTTACAGTAATGCAGCCTTTAAACCCAAGAAAAGGCAACACTGCTCTCTTTGAATGAACTTAATTAAATCAAGGAAAATATTCCCACATGATTACATAGTTTTCTTTCAATATTAAGCAATTCTGTTCATACAACTTAATTTTGGGCTGGGTCAGTTTATTAGGGTTCATTTAACTTGTTTACCTGGGTTGGATCTAACCTAATTTAATAAGGTCAGTCCAACTCATTTTAGTTAAATCACAGTAGCAGATGAAGTTGATCTAAACTAAGAAAGTTAAGCTCGGTCAACAGAATTGCTTAATTCTGAAATAAAGTAATCCAATCACATGGGAATACTTTCAATGATTTAATTAAATTGATTCAAAGAATAACTTTTGACAACAAACATGGGTATCACAATATAATGGTATCCAAAAAAGACATATCACAATATCAACATAAAACAAACACTAACCTCTCTCTCTCTTGTCTTTTCCTGCAGGGCTACTCCACCCTGCCTGGCTATGGGAATGGCAAAGAGGCGGTGAGGCCCATCACCATCTGGAAGGGCAACTCTTACACCACCATCTCTGCCAGGGACCCGGCCTTCAGCGGCAAAGACAGCGGCAAGGGGGACAGCGACTTCAATGACAGCGACAGCGATGTCAGTGGGGACACTGGCCTGAAGAAAGACGGGGCAGTGGTTCCTCCCATGGGCGGCCAAAATGGTAAGGACGATGGTAAATAGAGCTTTTTCACAGCAGCCATTTTGACATGAAATAGTGGAGTGAACACAGGTGCTACAAATGATACTAATTAAGGTCCTGTTACATTCAGGTCATTAGGCCTTAATTAGTATCACTGGTAACACCTGTGTTCACTCTTTCAAAGCAACATGGCTGCCATTTGAGTGGCTGTATAGACAAAATGATGTCTATAAGATGTCACACTTTGATTCTAAATCTAACCCCGCCCTCTTTTCTCCGTCCCTTCCAGCTCTGTGGGCCTGCACCAGTGAATGTAAGGTCCTGGGTCACTCGGACCGCTGCTGGAGCCCCTCGGCGGTGAGAGCCAACGCGGCGCCCTCTCCTGCCCCGACCCTGTCCTCCTTCAGCAGCCTCTCCAAGACGGCCTCCCTGCCCCGGGACCCCCACCGCAGGGACAACTACTACCAGGCCCACATCCCTAAAACAGTGGGGCTCCAGAGCGTGTACGAGAAGGTGCTGCACAGGGAGTACGACTACGTCCTGGTCACCCCCCCGAGGCCTGTGAGGGTGCAGGAGATCAGCGACATAACCCTGCCTGTTTACACCCCAACCCCGACACACTGTCCCAACAATGACGTCTAAAAAAAAGAGACACACTTAAGCTCACACTCAAAGAAATGTACAGTGTATTCAAAATTTTAATTTATGATTCAATGACAATGAGGAAAATGTAAATTTTGAACTTATTTGTTGCTGTGGAGAGTTTATATCCTAATATTTGTGTTTTATTGTTAAAAAAATGCCACATTTGATGCTCATTCAATCACTTTGAGACATTTTGTTGGACATGAAGTGTATTATATGCAAGTTTTGTACATACAGAGATTTTATTTTTTATAAAAGTAATAATTAAGCAAAGATATGTAAATATGAATTGTAATTATTGATCTTTAAGCACGCTTGACTATTTAAAATGGCCCCAGAAACTGTGCAGTTTGAGGAGCCGGTGACCCCACAAATGTATCAAGTTGATAAATAATGATGTATGATCTTATTTGAATGCAATAATAAGTGACTGTACAGATTTTTTTCTATCATCACAATATTCTGAGAGAAAATAAACTTTGAAATACAATTCTGAGAACGTGAGTGATTGATGCGTTTGTTCAGACAGATGATGATGATGATGTGGTGGTGAGGTGAGGTAAGCAGGGTGTCTGTAAATGCCTCGCAGGAATATCAGTCACGAGTAAAAGCCAACAGGCGTCGCTGTTATTGCAGCAGTGAGCCTCTGTCCTTGCAGCCCACCGGAGAAGGTCAGTTAAGTTTTTTTTCTTTTGTGAATACGATTCTGCTGCTGGTGAGATGCCAGAACAGACGCCAAGGTTTCCAGCAAATCACTCTGTCACCTCACGCACATCAAGAGCGAAAGCCTTTACAGTTTTTCATTCACATACACACGGACTTAATAACTGCATCTCAGCACCCAAAGACCTGCATTTCCATATAAGACTTAAAGATATGCTCATATTTCTGTTACATAAATCATCGCCACCTGAAATGTGCGTTTAAAAGAGACAGAATGAGACTGAATATGCGTAAAGACGCATTAACAGTTCGTCTCCACATGAAAACGAGGTCTAAGTGTGAATAAGTTTGATAGACATCCAAACTCAGGTGATTTTTATCAAAGAACACGAAGTCCTTGTGAGCCAATCCTCCTGCCATCCTGTCAGGATGTTTTTTTGTCTATCTGCCAAATGCGCACGCTGCGCCCCTTACGTAATCCCCCCATTATCATTCATGGGTTCAGGGCATTTTTCATAACTGTAATACGCAGCTTTGGACTCGGATATAGAAGATGTAAAGGGGAATAAGATGCAAGCATGTCCAACAAGCCTCCTTTTTTTGCACGCTCTCATGTAAATATGTTGTGTCCAAGCTGGAGAAAACACGCGACATTCCGCCGGAGTCACCTCTGACCTGCAGCCGTCTGTGGAGGCACTGACAGAGAGGGGGGAGGGGGGGAGAGGAGGGGTCTGTTTGCAAAGGTGATATGAGGAGAAAAAACAGTGAAAGAGGAGGTACTCAGATCTTTTACTTAAAAGTCCTCCAGTACAAATGTCATTCATTTAAAAGTACGGAAGCATTATTATCAAAACGTGTTTTAAAGTATTAAAGGTAGCCACCTGTTCTGGAAGTATTTACATTTTTATATCATTAATATGGGTGAAGCCGTGTGCTGGTAGCTGCTAGTGGAGCTAATCACCTTGTACAGTGAAGTTCCGTAGTTTAGTCCAGTGGTTCCCAACCTAGAGGTCGGGCCCCTCCAAAGGGTCACACGATAAATCTGAGGGGACATGAGTTGAGTGACGAGAGAGGAAAATGAAAAACAAAGTTCTAAGTTAAGACAGGAAAAGTCACACGAACAACTCATAGACATTATTAATATTCAACAAACTGTACTTTATAAAATGGTTTATAAATTTTAAATCTTTATTTTAAAAGTAACCACAGCTGTCAAAAGGTGTAGTGGATTAGAAACTACAATATTTCCATCTGAACTATAGTGGAGTAGAAGTATAAAGTTGCACAAAATGGAAACGCTTCAGGAAAGTACAAGAACCTCAAATTTGTGCTTAAGCACAGTACTTGTGTAAAAGTACTTAGTTACTGTCCACCACTGGAGACAACCTCAACCTCCCTTCATCCTCATCTTAATTGCTGAATAGATCTCTTCCTACTGAGGTTGTCATAAATCTCCATGATATGAATTCTGAAGATCATAGCAGGAATCAAACTCATGTAAGTTACATGAGCAGCCTATATGATCTTCAAAGGAAAAGAATGAGTCAGGCTTCTATAAAAGAAAGTACCACAACTCTTGGCTTAAATGAGTTGTTGCTCACAGTGTGGTGATCATCAAATGGAGGGTTACCTTTTCTATTCAAAGTCACAAAATCTAGACAGGTTGTGCAGTGTTTCAGCACGAGGGGAGAACAGGTAGCTGTCAGTTTGACCAGTCAGAAAAGTGCTACGGTGATGTCTTCGATATGGTACACTCCCATTTTTTGAGCTCACAGAAGAAGTGACATAGCAAACTGGTTTCAGATAAGAAAGTAAAATTGTTGATGTAGCAGTTTCTCTAGTGCGCATCGAACACACTGCAAACTCAAGGCCAAGCGAAGTGCGAGTCAAATGTGTATATTGTCAATTCTCAGCCGCTGCAGCCTGCAGCCCGGGGACAGCCATCTGCATCTGCCACAGCTGTGACAGTGATTGAACCCTTATGTGACACATGCACATTCAGATATACATTCCAAAAGTAAAAAAAAAAGTAAAGCCAATGTGGAAGTGCAAAAAACCTGCAGTTTGTTGACTGGCCACTTGAGTCTGGCTCCAAAAGCGAGTCAGTCCCCACATTAAAATGCCCAACTTTACAGCAGAAAGACATGTTTACAGCCTGGAACAAAAAATGGTTATAGATAATTTCCCCATTCATGACAACTGTACAGAGGGTACATTTTATATAACTCACCTGTCTAAATTATGATGAGACTTTAAGTTATGTATACTTAAGGGTGTAGCCTACCCGCTTTAAGTGAAAGGTGGGTACAGGTGGGCATCACAGATGGCTACCCGCTTGGTAGCCACTTTATTTGGCCACCTCAGCTCCATTCACACTCAATCTCATTACCCATTTTTGGATTAACCAAGAGTTCCCTGAGTCAGGCACTGCCAAGGTGGCAATGGCCAGAGCCACCACACTGTGAGCTGCAAGAGAGCTTATGTCACGGAGGCTCATCAGTGGGGTAGGTTGAAACGCAAAGGTCTTTGTATTTGGAATGAACTCACATAATCTGTGATTGTGCAGCAGGCATCCAAAATAGATTTATTTGTAGCAGACAAATATGGGTACCAAGCATCAAAGTTTGAGAGATCTGTCACAAACAACCGCAGTGATGCTTCAACAAAAAGTGTTACAACAGTCCCCGGTCTCCCCTGCAGCATAAAACAGGAGCTGCCTCCTGTATGAGTGAGTGAGCAGGAGTGCCAATCCTCCTCCTGAGAGAGAGAGAGAGAGAGAGAGAGAGAGAGAGAGAGAGAGAGAGAGAGAGAGAGAGAGAGAGAGAGAGAGAGGAGTTAGTGAGTGAGTGGTCTGGGGTCTCCTCAGGTGTTTGGCTCCAGTCATGGCCGGGAACTCAGAGAAAGTACCGATCGCCTCGGCGGGACCGGAGGACCTGCAGCAGTTCATGCCCCCGGTGAGTTTTCATACAGGCCGGTAGAGCTGAATGTGGTCGGGATAAGGAGGTCTATACTGAAGGCACATCTGTGGGGGCCAGCCGGGGGCCAAAGTTTTGGGTTTTCTTACCTTTGATAGAATGGATAGATGACCAAAAACTTTCTCTATGAGTAATTAGTTACAGGAGTCTATCTCAGTGTACCCACAGGATCATTTTATAATAAGACTGGACTTATAAATGGTTTAAGATGAGGTTGAATGCTTTATGATAACTAATAAGCACTTATACGCAAGTTATAACAGTTTTAATGGGCTTCATCGATGTGGGCTCACTATTTGGCAAGATCCTGTTACTGCTAATTCATTTTACGAATGAATTACGACATGTGTAACTGGCAAAAACGAGCATTATTATCAAAGTGTAACATGGTGCATGCTGAAAATATCAAGGTAAACAATGCTGCCATTCTTAGTGTATGAATCTGGTAATTTGATATGTTCATTTGATATTACAAATTAGACTTGACAGGTGGTTAAATAGTAACTTACTCACAAATATGTGATGAAGCTGACAGGTCTAAATGCTGCTGACGGAGAAGACAAAGTAACACCGAGCTCTGTATCTCAGTACAGATAAATGCGGGCTCACTATTTGGCAATAAACGGGTTACTTTTTATCTAACAGTGTATTCATGATTTATGAACTGTTAACAACTTGACTAATAACCTAATTATAAACCGTGTATAAGTAATTTACACGGGCAGTCTTATTGTAAAGGTGTATCGTGTTGTGTATATGGACATGTCATTTTTTGTGGGGGGGGGGTTTGTTTGTTTTTACCGTAGGCCTATTCCGCCGTGGCCGTGAAGCCCGCCACCACCGGCCGTCTCCTGAAGGCCGGGATCGCAGTGCTCATTGCAGGGGCCCTCCTACTGCTTCTGGGCGCAGTCGGAGCTTTTTACTTCTGGAACAACAACGAAAAACACGTAAGATTAATATTTTACTGTTTATCTTACTTATAAACACCTAGAAAGTGTTTTAGGGTAAGAAAGAGGGACAATATTGCCACTTTGGCTCTTGCCTGAAGTTAAAGTAGTCTGTTTGTGGAGAACCTGGGAGTGTTCATAAAGGTGCACTTTGCCTTATGCAGAACAGTTTGGTCTTTGTATTAGGTTTTACTAATGGGTTCATTAGTTGCATACATTCCATTATGATATTAAGGTGTAGGGGCTGCATGGTACAGTAAAATGGATTATTTTTGCATCAAAATGTTCATTTTCACTGAAAAAAAAAAAAAAAATTGAGAATCATGTGAGGTGACCTGTGCTGGGGTCTGTACCAAACAGACAGATAAAGCTCTAGGCCAGGACATCTCTGCAGCAGTACAATACTTCACCACACTGTTGTCTTGTCACACATTTTTCTTTTTCTGCTTTGATTTGGATGTTGCACTCAGCCACATTGCGGTGTTGATAATATTTTTGATTAACTGCGCACCCCTGTTAAGGTTAAAATTGGAGTGCAAGCCGCACAAATTGTACCAATTTAGGACCACTGTATTATCTTGACATGTTTTGGGGAGGGCGTTTTGAGTTTTCAGTCAAGAGGAGTTCAAAGAAAACATTAATAACCTTGTGGAAGGATGTTCCTTTTGTACAAAGAGAAACATAAAGTTCAGCCGCCCTCACCATCCCGATAATTTCCGTACAGTCCCTGAGGACTTTTAATCAAAAGTCAAATCAAATGCAGTCTGATCTGCTGGATCGCTCCTTTTGTTCCATTGTAGCTTCAGTCTACTTTCAAAACTTTTCTGAAATAAGTGGCACTACCACAGAAGAAAACATTTCTCACACTCACACTGTATTAAACCAATGTAACTTGATTGAAGAAATTCTTGAAACTAGCTGTTTTGAATCAGAAACAAGTGAAATTAATTTGTCAGGGGTAAGATTTTTAACTTGTTTGAATTAAAAGGAGGCTCAATACTTGAGTAAAGTCGTCTTTTTTTTCCAAGATGGACTTTTTTGCAGGGTGGGCAAACAGTAAAATGTAAATTAAACACTCCACTTCCATGGTGCAGTCTGCTTGGTGAATGGAGGCGTTGTGAATGTGGTGTGTGTGTTGGAGGATCCTTGCGGGGTGGAGAGGGGTGAGGGGGGCCTCTTTGGTCCGGCTGATGCTCCAGGGGCAAGAGGTGGAAGAGATGAGGGGGAAAATGAAGCTTTCTGAGTGTTTTTTTTTCCATTATGGAGTTAGAAAATGTTCCTCAGACTGGATGAAAAGGCTCAGTAGAAGGGTCATCATCACCCAGAGTCTGTACAGATTGTATTCTTCTGACCAAGTCTGAATGAATGTGTCGTCTGAAAGAGAAATCCAGAGAAGAGAAGAGAGGCTGTGTATGTGAGGAGAAGTCAGAGGGTAAGGCTGGAGAAAGAGGGTGAGGAGGAGTGTTGAAAGAAAGACGGCTGGGGGTGGGGTGACTCTTGGGACTTTCATACCTTACATGCCAGTCTCAAACCTCGTGTGTGTGTGTGTGTGTGTGCGTGTGTGTGTGTGCAGGTCTACAATGTCCACTACAGCATGAGCATCAATGGCAAAGTGGAGGAGGGTACAATGGAGATCGACACGGCCAACAACATGGAGAGATTCAGCACCGGAAGTGGGGCGGACGAGGCCGTGGAGGTCCACGACTTTGAGATTGTGAGTTGGATCTAAAATATCTGGAGATTCAGTCAGAAGCAGACTCATTTACAATCCCAGTGCAACTGACCTTTCTTAAGTCCCGCCCCTTTTTGCTTTGTGCTCCAATAACAGTTGAGCAAGCTTGGAACCCCGTGGAACCGCATTCAACTATTAAAAAACTGTATAAGTGCAATCACATCTCACGTTAGCTTGAAGGTTTTCAAAATGGGAGACAGGCCTCCTCAGGGGACCCAAAAAATTTCAGGGGAGGCTCAGTTAATGGAAGTGAAAAAATATTACATGAATTTTTACATTAGTTATCAAAAGAAGATCACAAACAACAGCTTAAATGTGTGGGCAAAGAGATAGTTCAGAGGTACAGTATTGTGAAATATTGGAAATTAATTAGTCTGACTCATGTACTCTGTGGATATAAGCCTGCTATTGGACGAACAGTTTCAGTAGACATTGTGGCATCTGCTATCTGCGTTTCGAAAGTCCCTCAGGAACAAACAACCTACACACAACCTACACGCCGAAAATGTCAAATTAGCGCCCGGAACACTTATGGTACGAACGTAAACAAGCTAGCAGCTTTTACTTATTCTTTTAGCTATTTTAACACCTGGTTTTGCAAATGTTCCACCACAACACGAGAGAAATATATTTAGAGAAATAAGCCAGAGCATTTTTCCCCAATAGCAGAGTGATTATATGTGGAACCAGACCCGAGCACTGTGGAGAGAGGTCTGGCTATGTGAGACTAAAACTGCTGAATGCCTTAAGAAAGACCTTTTTAAAAAAAAAAAAAGTATTTTATGTAGTCTGAAGTAATGAAAACTGTAATATTAGGCTGTCTTGGCACAGTTGTTGACTGTCTATTGGATCAAATAACATGATCACGTTCCGACATCCAGGAATTGAGAGAAACTAAGCACGTAAACTACGGCAGTGGTGGCCTTTTTCCGAACTTTGTCTGAGGGGAGGCCCAAAGTCTCAGACTTTAAAACTTCTGAGTTAGCTAATGCTAGCACAATGCATGGTAACTAACTAGCAAACCAGCTAGCTAGTGATCAGTGTACTTAGATTACCCAGTTAGTTTTGCTAGCATTAGCTATCAAATGCACAGTGGTACAGTGGTTAGCACTTGTGTACACTGTGTGGATTGTAGATTAGCTTGCTACCAGCAACATCTTTTGACCATCTTTAAAATTTGGCTTTTCAACTTATATGAGCCTTGAACATAGCAGAGGAAAGGAGAAAGGTGACAGAGATCCCAAAAGGGAAGGATCAGTTCTGAGCATCAGAGAAGAAGTAGATCAGATTTGTTGAAAGAGCCGTGTGGGGAGATTGGCTTGTTGTAGCAGTGGAGAAATGAAGAACAAGCAGACATGTTATCTCCCTTTGGGCCAATCAGTGTCAAGATGCATTGTCTTTCCAATTTTCATTAAATTTGGACTGGTGGTTTTTGACCTTTAATTAAAGCACCCCAATCAGAGTAGTGAAGCAGCAGTTTTGGCCTTCCAACTATTAAAATTTTGACCTTTAAGT
The DNA here is from genome assembly GCA_027495735.1 of Lutjanus campechanus. Taxonomy (NCBI): domain Eukaryota; kingdom Metazoa; phylum Chordata; class Actinopteri; order Lutjaniformes; family Lutjanidae; genus Lutjanus; species Lutjanus campechanus. The sequence goes on along the minus strand of JAJHUR010075918.1, from coordinate 21,910 downwards.
ATAGTGTCCCCGTGTGTGTAATTTCTTAATCTAGAACATGGAGCCAAACTGCAGCGCACCCCAAAATTTGACCAAAATAAGCAGTGATTACACTGGATGTACAGATCTATAGTCCCAGACACCTGCAGAGTTCTGCAGAGTTCAACAGAACAAGTGGAGACGGGACGAGGTCTAACTTTCAGCTTTTTGTTTGTCCCCCCCTTTTTCTGCCTGACCTCTCCAGGGGATCACAGGAATCCGGTTTTCAGGAGGAGAGAAGTGCTACATCAAGACCCAGGTGAAGGCTCGTCTGCCTGACGTGGAGGCTCTCAACAAGGACTCCATGACGTTCGACCTGGTGGGTTGGTCCCATCTGTCTTTTATGTCCTGAGATGGCTTGTTGTCTTCATACTGTAACATGCTTTTCAGGGAATTAATGATTCCTGGAGGCTTTCCTTTACCTGAAATTTTAAAGGAATATGTTGGGGAATACACTTCTTGTGAGGGTCAGATGAAAGGATTGCTACCATTCCAGATATATAAAGGTACTATCAGGGGCTTTGATAACAATATTTGGGAGTTTAATCGCATATCGGGCAACATATACTGAAAGAGACAGACGTATCTGTGATAGGCAAATATCGGATGATAATATGAGCTGACAGATAGTATCAATCATCTCATCTAAGATATATCAGTGTAAATTTTATCATCCAAGGGTGTATGCGTAGGCTCTGTGCGGACATCGCCCACTTGTTGTCACCGCGTTAACTCGTATGCTGACTTACACTGGCAACACTTTCTATGAATGTCATGTCTATAATGGATTATAACTGCACTGATAAGATATTAAAATGCATTTATAAGGCTTTATAAAACTCACAAATGTATATTATCATGGACGACAACTTTTAACAAGGTTTATAAAGTATTATAAGTGCTGGACATAATGTATTATGTAAGTTCATCATTTATAATTCTTTACACCTCTATGCCATGTGACATTATTCCATTTCAGAAACTTAGAAGTTATAATCTGTTATGAAACGTTAGAGCTCTTCTCTATGTGTCTTTATAAATGGCTTAAGTTATGGTAGTTATTCTTTCAAACACTGTTGTCACTTTGGCATGAAGCATTATGAATGCTTAACGTATGTCCACCACTTGCAATACGTTATAGACCTTGTTATAAGTTGTCATGTATGATTACAAACATGAATTAAGAGTTTTAGAAAGACTCAAGTACTATTAAGCCTTTATGTCTTATATCTCATCAATGACTCCCTCACTTTCTAATAAACTGTCAAATCTGAAAATACAAATGTTAGCAGGTCATAAAGGGCCATGAGTTCTTCACTTTCTAATAACCGACTAGCTAAAAAAAGAAAGAAAACCAATTACAGAGGAAGATAAACATCAAAAGATATTTCAAACCCAGTAACACAAACATGCCTTATTACTGATTTATAAGGCAGGTGTCATAATATGATTATAACAGTGTAATGGCAGTCTTATGCACACCCCTTCAACTAAAATATTACAGTAAAGTATTCTTTAGTAACCTTAAACATTGTAATTTGCTGCAGTTTACTGCATTGTTTATTTGTTACTGAGTATCAGAGATATAGTACAAGTTCTCACGCCTGATATGAAGCTATTAACATGAATCACCCGAGTCAATGATCTACCAGGAACACATGGGTGATTTTTATGTGTGGGTTCCCATCACTTAGCAGCTTGGTGGACTCTATTAAGATGAATAAACACAACAGAGGACTCCACTGAAATATACCATATGTGTGTGCGTGTGTGTGAGTGTGGATTGCCATCACAGCTCACCAACACCATTGTTCAATTGAGTCTGTCTGATAATTAAAATCATTTAGCTCTGCATAAGCCTCACATCCACATAAATCCACATCACCAGAATTGCTCTCACGAACGCGCATGAACACACTCGTGCACGCAGACACGCACACACACATGCCGGCAAGCGCACAATTAATTATCACGCAGGGCTGCTCTTATTGCCTCTCTCTGCCTCATAAAGGATCATTTATTTCACGTTTGCGCTTTTGTGTGTGTTTGTGTTATTGCCTCTCTTTGCCTCATAAATGATCGTTTGGTTCACATTTGTGCATTGTGTGTGTGTGTGTGTGTGTGTGTGTGGTGCGTGCGTGCGTGTGTGTGTGTGGTGACAGGGAGATGTTATAATGGTTGCTCCAGGCTGGTCATTTGCTATAATTTAGAGTGATGGCAAATATGGGTTAGATAAGCACACACACACACACACACACAGATACACACACATATGCGTCGCCATCCAGGGAGAGTGGGTCAGATAAACTCTTATCAGTCGAGCAGTGGAGAAGGACCCCCGCTTTTATTTGTCCCTCCAGCAAATCATTTGAGCAGGAGAAAAAAAAAACATTTCTGAAAGGTTGGAGGATAACATTCCCTAAACATGGCTGTGGCTAGTGCAGTGCAGCCTTCAGGAACAAATGCCTCTGGGCAAAAAACATCCCCACAGAATTCCCCTTTTACCTGCAGGCTGTGGATACAGAGCATGTATGTTTACACAGTCTCTCCTCTGAAAACCTCATTAGTTTATCTGCAGAAACCTGCAAATTTAGGCCATCCAATCTCTCCCTCCCTTCAGATCCTGATGAGTCCTGACACTGTGTAAATGTTAGCGCAAAGGGAATCTGTATGCTGAAGCCTCGAGGGGCTCTTTTTTACTACTTGATTTTATGTTGTTATAAGGAGCATTAACAGCACAGCATTAATGCAGATTAGACTCGGACAGGATGCAAACACTGTGGGCTATTTAAAGGGGGCGGCTAGTAACAAGATCCATAAACAAGTGTGATAATACGCCTTCAGCAGCCGGGGACATCTTCAGACTAGAGCCTGACCGATATATCTGTTAACCGATATTATCGGCCTGATATCAGCCTTTAACAGCTATGTGGGTCTATATTGGTATCGGCATATATATCGTCTGATATGCGCCTTATCTGATATGCGCCTTATCTTTATAGGCAGTATTCTGACCATAACTGATCCATTTTCTTACATATATACATATATTTTGTTCTATTTGTATTTTTTTTATGTTGTGTCTATTTGCACCCAGGTGAGAATAGGCACACAGCAGCTACTTGGCTATTCACACCCGATCCCCTTAGTCGAGCTATAAATTGCAATAGATTCACAAGTAACAAGAGGCTGCAGTGGGTGCATGGGTTAAGCACAGGACTCCTTAGTCCTTTTCAATTTTCAGTTGCAGTTTGGTCAGGTTTAGGAACAAAACTAAAAGTCCTTGGTTAGGTTCAGGCAACAAAACTACTTGGTTACTGTAAGTTTAGGCAACAACACTAAAACTATTTGGTTAGGTCTAAGAAACAAAATTACTTGCTTAGATTTAGGAAAAGATCATTATTTATCTCTGCCATGAAGGTGTAAATAGCCACATTGTCAAGCCTTATTAGGTTATATACACCCAGGTGCAAATAGCATCCACCTAAAGTTTACTGTTAAACTGTAAAATACCCTGCATTCATTACATATCTTTGTCACAGTGTTAACCACTTTTGAGGGATCACTGAAAAAATGTATGATTATGTATATATTCTGTATTCTGTATATATTCTGTATTCTGTATATGTACTGTATAAAGGGTATTGGTTCTTATATTAATACCTGATTTTGTTTACTCTGTAAGAACAGTATCGGCCCCAAAAATCCAGTATCCGATGAACTACTTCAGATGTTTTGCTGTGATGCTTGTTTATCTCATTTCTCCTCACTCTCTTTCCCCCCCTGAAGGAGGATGAGGTGATGCCGGCCAAATTTGAGGATGATCTGATCTGGGTGGCAGCTGACACTCCCCTCTCAGACTCTGCCTTCCTTAGCAACAAGATAAAGGACTTGTGTGGAGACTTGCCCATCTTCTGGCTCCGTCCCACCTACTCAACCAGTAAGTAAAAAGTATCAGATAGCTTGTGGTAAAAAAGATATGAAAATATAAATCCAAAGAAAACTGAAATTAAAACACTTAATTTTCAAGGCTATGTGAGTTTTGTCACAAAACAAAGAGGATCTGGGTCAAACGGTCCCGATAATTTCCATTTAACATCGCAGTTGTTGAAGCCACAGAAAGAAAAAGCAGGCTAAAAAGAAAAGCAGAAGTCCTTTTGAAGTTTCCCAGCTCCCGAGTGTACAATTTTTAGCATGCTGGGAGGTCAAAAGTTCCCAAAACACAATTTTATTCTACTTCATCTGAGGACTTCAAAATGCTGCCAGAGAAACGGCTGTGCAATCAGGAGCTGAGCCACATTAGTGCCACTCCGCTCCTAAATTTGGTCTGCTGTCAGATACTGAGACTGTGATGTGTGCAGGCGGACAGAGGAAGAGGAGGGCGGCCCCCCGCCAGCGCCGCCAGGCAGCTGCGGCCGGGGAGGAGGAAGAGGACGTGGAGGCAGAGTTCAACCCGGAGAACCCCTATCAGGTGAGTCACACAAACAAACTCGCACGTTCTTCTTCTTCTGCCGTGTTTACGTCCCGCTGCAGCGTCCCCGACTGTCCGTTCACATCTGAGGGCTACCTGAGAAGGCTTTTTTCCGAGGAGGGTTTCTCACAGCTGTGCGAGCAGCAGCAGATGCCGGGGTCACGGCGGAGGGGCCCGAATTGTCACTGCAGATCTGAGTGTATGCGTGGGTGTGTTTTCCGTGCATGCGTTTTCTGTGTGAGGCTGTCTGAGCCTGTCCAAAGCTTTCCTTTCAGCATTGAGGCTGTATGAATAATTCCACAACACCACCCCCTCCTCCGCCATGGCCCCTTTGCCCTGCTGAGCACACACAGACTCCCATACATGCACCCCCCTCCCATCCTTTCCATCCTCACCCTTTATATGTTGGGCCCCACTTTTTCCTAATCCCTCCCCACTCCAAACATCCCCCAACCCCTGCTACACACTCCTGACAACCACAGACGGGGGTAAACAGCAAGCGTTACGCTGAGGAAGAAAATATTTGACAACAAAAACCCACATCTGACAACATCCCCTCCTCCCCATCCTGCCTGTCGGAAATCCATTTTTAATTGGTTCGAAACAAGGGCTCTAAACACGTACAGTATCACACAACAGAATGTGAACAAACACCGTTTTCACTCTTGTCCTCTCTGTCTCCTCTCAGAGGGGTCTCGAGGGCGAGCAGAGCACCATGAACATCGACCCCATGCTGGACCACCAGGGCGTATGCTGCACCGAGTGCCGCCGCAGCTACACCCACTGCCAGAGGATCTGCGAGCCGCTGGGAGGCTACCACCCTTGGCCGTACCACTACCGAGGCTGCAGGGTGGCCTGCAGGGTTATCATGCCGTGCAACTGGTGGGTGGCGCGCATTCTGGGTCTGGTGTAGACGCCCCCGCCCACCTGGGAGATGGTAGAGTTGAAGAGGGGAGAAACTAGGGGAGGGGTTGGGGTTCCACGGAAGGGGAGGTGAGGGGGAAAGTTTAGGAAAGTGAGACGCATCTACTGTAGTTACCTGTTAGTCTGAGCAGACCGTAGGAGATGAAGAGCATCAGTGTCCACACATTATAAATGCATGGTACAGAAACTAGGACAGACATGATCTGACATGTAAAAGTACACAGTTGCTGCACTCTGCACAGCTTGTCTTATTAAAAAAACATACCTGCTATCGATTTAGATCCTTCTGGACGACAGCACATTATGCTGTCGAGAGAGAACAGAAGTTATGATATGAAACATACAACAGACCTGTTTTCTATTATTGATTTAATGCATTGATTTGAAGTATGTTTAACGGCACCCATTTATCCATAAGAGAGGCAGGTAAGCTTGTATTTATAGAGCAGGTAATCATTCCTTTGCTTTCATTCTTTGCTTTTTGATGTAAATAAATGTATAGGGTGCAAAGTATTTCAATAGCAGCCAGCTGTCTTAAGTAGCAGCTACAGACCTTTTTCACAGCAGCCATTTTGACACGAAATAGTAAAGACAGGTGTTACTGATGATTCTAGTTAAGGTTCCATTCCATTCAGGTCAGTCAGAGTCGGGGTGCTGCTGTTAACCCTTCCTGTGTCCTGCTCCTTTTTGTGCTTTCTGTGCTCCAATAACTTGTTATCTCAGTCAACTTTCTCCTTTTTTCCTGTAAAAGCAACACAGGGTCACATCTTAAGTTAGCAAATGTTAGCAAAACGCTTGCTAACTAGCCAGCATCCACTTTATTACACTACATTCAAAGAGAGAACTTTACTGGACTTATGTGAACCCAAACCACAATCTTTTCCTTAACCTACCAATGTAATTGTGCTAGCTAAGCGTAACCTAACTCCGACTGTTTCGGGGGTGGTGGGTGTCTTATAGTAGGCATGTCCTGTAGTATTGTGTACCTGCAGTTCAACCTATAGCTACCTAGCAGACTAATAATTGATGTAGATTAGCTAGCTAGTTAGTGTGCGCTTTGCTAACATATACTAGCTTAAGATGTGACTATATGTTGCTTTTACAGCAGCATCTTTAAACCACCTTCAAAAGTTGGTTTTCTTTTCAACAGATGAGCCTTGCACATAGCATGTCGAAGTACAGGAAGTGCTTTTTTGTCCCGGGATGATGAAAGCAAGACCCACCCCACTCTACCTCTGATTGGTTTACCCTGGTATTCTTAGCCTAACCCTCCCCAGTCACACTCCTCATGCCTAAACCTACCCAGAACCCACCCAACCCAAATGACTCAAACCAGCGAAGGCAGCAAGTACTAGCCAATCAGAGTAAGAGTAGGGTGGGTCGTGACTTCATTTTGTGTACAGGAAACAGGAAAAGGAGAATGCTGACTGAGGTACAAAGCTTGCTCAACTGTCATCGGAGCACAAAAGAGAACATGCATGTTGGCTCACTGGAAAGGCTCTGCCACACTCAATGGAACAGGACCTCAATCAGTATCACTGATGACACCTGTGTTACCCTGCTATTTCCAAGTCAAAATGACTGCCATGAAAAAGGTCTGTCATTTATTTAGGCTTTTCATCTTTTTGACTCCTGTGTTTTAATTCTCTGCTTTGCCTATTTTGTCTTCATGAGTTGCTCTCATTAAAAAACAATGTACTGTACACGTTCTCTCTCAAACTTTCATCCAAATCTATTTTCATCTGCGTTGAAGAAGCTCTCCAAGTGCAATATCTCTGAATAAACTTTTTTAAGTAAACTTTGGAGTGCCATCCCCTCTTTTTTGGTTATTGATCGACTGACTTTGCATCCCATTTGTACATACATATTGCCTCTAACTTATCATTAGCTTGATTTGGGAACACCCCCCGCCTCCGCCCCAGCTCTTCTTCTCTCTCACACACTCAAAGACACTTTTGAGATGTGTCACATCTGGTAGCTGCTCCAAAGGGATGAGCAGAAAGAAGTTTCCAGAGTTCTTTAATGTTGAGAGTTGCAGCTCTAGAACTCTTTAATGAGACTAAAGACTCTGTAGCCGTCACGCTCCCAGATCTTACCCACGATGCAAAGCGCTTAGCTCCTTTTGATGTCACAGAGCCGCCTCAGGCAGGGGTAGGGGGTAAGGATGGGGGCGGTGTGTTTGTGTGTGTGTGTGTCAGGGATAGTGTAGGAGTGTGTGTTTGTGTGTGTGTGAGGAAGCTAAGAGTTCCATCCAGAGCCACAAACGGGCGTTTGATCGTCACGAGAGATGAAACGATGTGTGATGAATTTAACACTTAACTCAGTATGAGAGGCTTGATGATGCGGTTAGGAGGCTGATCCATATTAATGCTCTCTTGCCGCGGCAGGACGCCTCCTCACAGTTACAGCTGCCGCATACATGTGGTTGGAGAACAGAGGAGGTGCCCGCCCGCTCTCCCACATCTCCGACTGTAAATCACCAATCAACCTCGGGGCTGCGTCCTCGCCTGCTGGCCAAACGACTCCGGGGCTCTCCGTCTTGATACCGATCGAACCACGATACGTAAACCATATCCTCGAGCCGTCATCCATATCTGAACTGCCTGCGCTCCTATCAGTGATGCCACATTTCATTCCTTGCAGCACATAATCACAGAGCATGGCTCCCTGTCATGATATATTGCTGTTTTTGCATCTGATGAATCCCTTCGGAGACTTTCAAACCTGTCCAAAACAGTTTCCAGGGACGAAGGGCCATAAAACACGCTACAAAGTTTGTGAGCCAAACAACAAATCTTTTATTTACACTGAAGCTTGAATCACACTGAGGGAGCGGCCGGTGCTAAGCCACCGACTGACACGTCACACAGACTTCAGAAGTATGCAGAGTATTGCTGTTGACTTTTTTTTTTACCGTGGGTAAAGAAAAAAAAAAAACTGCATGAGACAAGAAATCATAGCATAGTTGATATTTAAACATCTCAATCGTTCTTATTTTTAACAACTTTACAGTTTTATACAAGTGCTGATAGTAGAAGTCATAAAAGGCTCCTGAATAGAAAGGCTGTGGGCGTTTTCTTTTTTTTTTTGAGACATCCAGAAGAGGCAGAGGAGAGAAAAGAAGAATGATGTTCTAAAAGCAGATCTGAACGTTAAACTGGAGCATTTCAGGTCTGTCAGTCACATCTGAATCCCTTTTGAGTCAGTGGGCCTTTAAAAAAAATCAAAAAAAAAAAAAAAATCAGATAACTCAATCCGTTCAACAGATTATTGAAATTAACTGACCCCGTATGGTGGTATGTTATTGCAGAGAGGAGGCCATGAGTGGTCTGGTGGAGTGAAAAGTGGGAGCGCTGAGGCTCCCTGCACTTGGTGAGAACAACTGAACAACTGCGGGTTTTGGGAAGAGGAGGGAAGTGGACGGCCATGGAGACTGCAGAGCAACGGGGGCTCCCGTCGGAGCTCAGATGGACAAATGCGGAGAAAAGATTATGCCAAACAGAGAGGAGCGAGAAAGAGACGGAGGGAGGGAGGGCGCTCAGTACTTCTTGAACTCCACGTCGTCCGGTGGGTTCATCTCCACTTTTCTCTTGCCCACATCTTTCCAGTTGGTGCTCAGGACCGTACCACCTGACTCCATCTGCACGGGGAGGAGAGACAGAGGCGAAAAACAAGTTCAGTGGAATGATCCCTCGCTTCATTAGTGCTGTAGTTATGCAACACCTTCTCTCTGCTTTAAAATGCTCAGGGCTTAGATAAGACCACTGCAGCATCGTTGAGTCCATGAGTATTGATGAACAAGGTGGATTTTTTTTTGGATCAGTGACTAATTTTTCATTTTAATTTCCCTGTTATTTCACAATAAGCTTAAAAAGTCAAAGAATTCAGAATGCTAATTTTCATATAAGCTGACCTTTACTCTCCTAAAGGTCTTCTGCTCCAAATGCATCAGTGACGACACGCAATGAATGTTAAAACTCTCAGTGTTAGGTTCTATGTCGGAAATGACAGCAAATCCAAAGACGCCCCAGCATCACGATCGCGTATGGTTAACAACACAGAATGCTGATTCACCCCAAACGTCAATCAACATTTAGCTGCAATCACACACTCATACACACGTCCTTCTGTACACGTACATACACTGTTACGGAAGCTAATTCACTAGATAATCTGCTACTGCTGCATCAATCCACACTGCATGTGTTGCATTCACTGACAGTTACATGTGTGTCAATCTAACTATAGAGGAAGGAGTCTCGGTCTGTATGTATGTCCTTCAGCGTTCTCCACAGCTGTTCATCTGATTAAGATCAAACTTGGCGAGTGTACTGCTCAGGACCCAAGGAAGTACAGTGTCGAATTTGGTGCAATATGGCCAGATGGTGGCGCTATAACCATGAACTTTACATTTTGGCTTTTAACTTTTGGACTCCACGTCTCAGAAACACAAATCTTGTTTTCGCCTGCAATCTACCTATATAAGTCACGTCCATGTGTGTCGTCAGGATCGATTTTCCACCATTTTGAATTTTGTCCAATCTGATTTTTCGCTACTCCTCCTGCCCATTTTGAGCAAACGTTGCTAAATTTGTACAGAACATCTCAAGACCAAGTCAGAAAAAGGTACTTTTTTTATTTTCTATTCACTTTTGCAGGTGGTGTGGTGGTGCAGTGATTAGCACTGTCGTCTGTTATATATTTTGTTGAGTTGTGTACTTATGTTATAACAGATGTTTCCAACGACGGTCAAACAATCCCATAATTTATTTAAGGTAAGCATGTGTTTCCTACTTGCTGCTCGTTACTATAACTTCTGGTAAAACACGGAATATGTCAGAATAAGGACTGAAGTTGGCAAATGTGACTTAAGATAACATGAATAAAACTTTCATATTTTCCTCCCCGGTGAACATGGTTTCTGTCTGCAGTGGTGCTTGTTAAACAATGATGAAAACAACTCCCATGGTCCCACGCTACTTCAGATGTCATCCAACTACTGTATGTCCCTTGTTATTGTTTTGACTTGAGAGAGACCCCCCAGCAGCAGAACTAACATATTATGCGTTTAAGTGCTATACTCACAAAGGACTTGTTCATGGCTCGTTTGACCTCGTCTGAGCCGTCGCAGTAGATCTGCTGGAAGAGCTTGTTCAGCGCTGCGTCCCCCTCCAGCTTCTCGTTTTTCTCCTCCTCATTGAGGTCCACCACCATCTTGTCCCATTTGTGGGCACTGTGGGACGATGTCGGGTATTGATCTGTTGGAGAAGTGTTAAAAAGGTTCATATAGTTTCAGGTAAAGTCGGAGAGATTTTAAAGCAGCCCAGAGCGTTTGCCAAGTAGAGCTCTCTAGATATAACACGCTGCTTATCGCTTTTGTGAAACAGTACAAGTGTTCATAAATGTTTCTAACTGACATTTTAATTGAATGCACTTAAATACCCTGACTTTTATCATCTAATCACACCGAGATGTATTAACCAAGTCATTTTGCTCACTTTGCAAGCGAATCATCCAACTCAGACGCCGCTGAAGGATCACATTGTGATTTGATTTCTATATTTCCTGGATGAAGTACGCCCACCATAATCCCAACAAGAGATGGGAGCGGGAAATGTAATCCAGAGGCAGATTTACATAAATACAGCGCCAGACGCACAGCAGACATATTCAGGCCAAGTGTGGACATACGGCAATGTGATCCCATAAAATCAGATGTCAAATATCGTGTTTGAATGTAACAGCGGTCCAAGTTATGAGCAGGCACTTATAAAACAGGGCGTCCCGGAGGCTGAGCCGGTTGCGTGGAAAGGACGGTTTTGGCTGCCCACTTAACTTTTACTCCCCCTTACACACACACACACACACACACACACTTACATAAGTAATTAATCCTGTCAGTAATAGGAATGTGTGGGCTAAAATACTGAGTCATTTTTTGCTGTCATACCTTTCCCTCTCCCTGCCTACTTTCGCCGTCAGACTAATGAAAGACTCTAGCAGGGCTTGACTGCCCACTCTCATTTTAGCGCCGAACAGACAAACACAGGAGCTTATATTGATCTTTGCAGGGAGAGAAAGACAGAGAGGAATGAGAAGAGGGAGAGACGAGAGCAGAGACAGGAGGATGGTTTGGGGGGTGGGGGGTGTAAACGCAGGAGCTGTGGACTGACCGGGGTTGAAGTGTTTGATGTTGGACTCCTGTCCCTCTCCCTCCAGCTTCTCCCATCTGATGCTGTCTGTCTTCTTCATCTTGAACTCCACCTGACAGAAGAGAGGGGAGATAAGGAGGAGAAGGGGGGGGGGGTAACAATGTTTAGCAAAATGGTCGGCAAAAATAACGCTTCCATTAGAGCGACATGTTAAAAGTACAGGACATCAGATCATTATTGAGGCCAGAGAGACTGTCTGTTCAGAGCCGTCGTCAAGTCAGCGAGTGTGTTTGTGTGTGTGTGTGTGTGTGTGTGTGTGTGTGTGAGAGAGAGAGAGAGACATCAGGGATATGCGGGGGCACAGCTCAATCTCGAACCTCACTGACAGACATACTGCACTAACGAGATGCCTGTCAGCCAGAGGGCCAGTGTGAGAGACGAGAGGTGGGGGAGGAAGAAGAGGGTGTGTGTGTGTGTGGGGGGGGGGGATCCTAATTCCACACAGCAGCATCTGATCCAAATCATTACACCAGGAGAACATGGGAGAGGAGGAAAAACAATGAGGGGAGAGAAAGAGGACATGGACACACGCTTGTAACACTGAACCACATTGACAGGGCACATACCAGTGAGACACGCGAGCCCCAGCGCGCACACACACTCCCCCTACCACCCATTAACGGCGCATGTGTTTGATATGTGTGCATGTGAAAGACAGCGCTGGTTATGTCGGTGCAATTAAGGAACATTTCTGCTCTGCTGGGCGATGTGATGATTCATTTATGAGGGTGCCAGAGGAGGAGAGGGAACCGAGAGGTAGACAAGGTTAGAGATGAGGAGGCAGAGCGGGCTGACTCGCGCTGAGTGAAGCGTGAGTGAGGAGAGCAGATTGAGAGAAATAAGACAGTATGATCGCCGCTGCTACCTCCTCCGCCAGGGTGATGAGCTAGCGCGAGTGGCGGCACACTGATAGATCACTTCGGTGTGTGTCAGCGCTTTCGGCCCCGCTGAGGGCCCTCGTGCACAGCGAGGCATCTGTGCAGTGTCCGAAATTAACTTCTCGGCTCACCTGCGAAGGGCCAAGACGCTAAAAAAAGAAGTTGTCTGCCGGGAATACGGGTTACTGGCAGAATAATTCACATCCATCCTTCAAAAGCATATTTGAACAAGTTGTCCAAGTAGCATACAATCGGATTCGGCACATTTAAGTTTGGATTACCCACCCTCCACAGCTTCCTGGCATCAGCATTAGGGGCTGTGCCCGAACTTTCCAGAAATAACAATTCACACTCACTTAATGCCATAATTAGCCAGGTGTGAAAAGTTGACATAGTTCAACACTATGAATCCCTTCCAGGAGAGACTGCCTGAAAATGTGCGTTGTTATACCCATATTTAAATAATTCATCATGTCACACCCAAGGCTGCAGCTAATGAGGCTACTGCACATCTAGGGATTAAATGTACAGCTGTGTACAGCTGCAACAATTAGTTGATTAATCCATTAGTTGATCACCAGAAAATAATTCTGCAGTTATTTTGATCATAGATTAATTATTTTAGGCATTCTTCCAGCCAAAAAATGTTCCGCTTTCAGCTTCTCAGTGTTAGAATGTGACACTTTTTTTTGTCATGTCTGAAAGGAAACTGAATATCTTTGGATTTTGGACAGATGGTTGTATAAAACAAGTGGGGTTGTTCCAATACCGATACCAGTATACCACATGATTAATTAGCCCCGAAATGGAAACTTATTTCCGAGCAGTGTCGCATTTGCCAAATTTTTCAACTTGAGTCAGGGCATATAACAATGATAGCAATCATTGTTATATACATGTATGTATGTGTGTGTGTGTGTATATTTATATATGTATATATATATATATATATACATATATATATTTAT
>JAJHUR010075915.1:14272-27084 GCA_027495735.1 Lutjanus campechanus | reverse complement strand
CTGTGCTGCCTAGACATTTTCTTATGGCCGCTGAATAATTAACTCCATGGCAACAGAAAAGTTCCCCTGTCTAATGAAACAGAGTCCAAGAGAACGACAGAAAGTAGTCAATCATAATTTTTAATGTTCTGTTTTGCTAACATGTGGCATCTTTAAAGTTGGTAATACAGAGATTTCCTCTACTGTCGACTACGGGTCACACGCACCTCCATCACCCAATCAAATTCTGCTGCAGTGACAGGTGATGTACCGAGGGAGGGGAGACACAACACAATTGCTCAATCACACTCAAGGACTCACATTACAGCCACATGTGTGTGTCACCGGGTTGTGAGCAGGATGCATGCGGCTGTATGCGTGTGTTGATGACAGCATTAGGCTGATTAGTTTTCTAAAGCCGTATGAGTAATATGTATGAAGCACACCAGGGAAACGTGCGTATGAAAGTACAACTCAGCAGTTGTGATATCACGCCCTCGGGCACATGGCTGGAAAGCAGAGCAGTCATCACCACAGTTATGCAGTGGGAGTTAATGTGAAACACAACTTTATATCAAAAGGAAAAGGCCAGATGTTTGCATTTATTAAACAAAATAAAACTTTTTTTGAAAGATATATAGGGCTATGGATTAATTTATAATCGTCATAAAATGTATGTTTGTGTGTGTGTTTGTATGTGTTTGTTAGAGAAAGTGTGAGAATGTTAGAGAAAAAGATATAAACACAAATACAGACAGAAGACATACAGACATATCTACATGTGATATCTCCAACTCACTCTGCAACTCACTTCAAAAAAATGTATTTTGATTGAAAACTAATTGAATAAATGATTCATAATTAATAGTTGCAACTCTACGCTTAATATTCATTTTTCGAGCTGGCAAGTGAAGAGTAGTTTGACGTTCAAGACAGATAGCAAACCTCTGATGAAAGGCTGACTTCAAACATGTAAGCATTAACATATAAGCAGTACTTTTATCCTTGTAACTTATCAAATACATGAAAAAGCAGGGTTCAACTTTAATGGCCTCTACTTGCCCATTTTTACTTTACCTGTAAAAATACTTTCTATCTATAAAACCTCAATATAAAAAAAGAGAATGTCCATCATAGTTTTTCAAAGTCCAAGGTGATGTCTTTGAATGCCCTGTTTTGTGAGTCCAAAAACCAAAGATATTCAGTTTAACATGATAATACACAAAGAAAGGCAGGAAATCTCCATACTTGAGAGCATTTTCTGCCATTTTTTAACTTTACTTTATTACTTAAATGATTAATTGATTATCATTGTAATTGAAAACTTTAATTTTTTATTTTAATTTTTTTTTTTACCACTTACCCAGTTGGGTAAGTGAGTTGCTAGACGTACTTGCCCGACATGGCCTTTTACTTGCCCCGGGCAAGCAGGCAATCCTTATTGTTGAGCCCTAAAGAGTTACGGTTAAGAGTGATTTAATAGGTCTTTTGATGTCCCTATCAGACCTTTCCCCTACTTTTCTTTATTCCAATGAAGGGCCACAGCTGTGAATAGCTACATCAACCCTGTCTTGCTAATTAGCACAACAACTTTAAAGCATCATCTGAGGTTAGGCCTGAGATTCAAACTGTTTTCTACACTCAGTGGAAAACAATATCAGTCCATTAAGTAAATAATGACAAAAAGGCAAACATTAAGTGGCGTACACACACCAATAACAATACAGCGTGAAATAAAGGAGCAGAGTGCAGCTCTTTCAGTTGTAGCTCATCGCCTGTGGTAATTGCCCAGATTGCTTGAAATCAACCTCCCCCACTGGCTTCCCCTCATCGAGCTGACACCACGAGGAAAAATCTTAGCAGGTAATTAGATCTAACCATTCCTTGTCAAGGCTATGAACTGCTGGCTATCCCTGTGGCTAAACAATTAGAACAACTGAATAAGAAATAACGCTCCAGTACGAGACCTACAGAAGACCTTACGTTGAGCATTACTACATACAGAGAAGGAAGTGAAGGTTCAGTGAGTTACTTCCATTATCAGCTGCACAAGAACATGAAACAATCAGAAATAACAACTGTGTACGTTTAAAAAAACAAATGTGTATCCTAGAGCAGCTGCAGGGTAAAATATTTATCTTTTGTCTTTTGACTCAATCATGGCTTCAAGTCATTAGTGAATGTCACGTCATTAGAGACAATAAAATGAGATTTTTAATTGCCAGCTAATCTGTGATCTACAACTATTACACAGAGATACATCAGTGAAATGATGCTCTCTCATCACAACAGGCTGGAATAGGGGTGTGCAATATGTCTTAAAATGCTACCACAACATTTCAAGGTATTTCTGCTATATACATAATTATTTTCACGATTAATCAACATATAGTTTAGTCTAGTGGTTTTTGAACTTCTTCTGCCTGAGACACACCAAAGGGCAAGCCAAAATCTCCAGGCACACCTGTATTCATATCCATGCAAACTAGTCTCTATAACCAACCTAACCAACAGAGGTAACAAGTACTTGCAAATCAGAGGCAGAGTTCCCACACTGCTGGTGGGAAAACAAAATAAGGTGCCAATCAATCAGGACCATTTGAAAACTGCACGTACGGCGGTAGTGTCTTAAAGGAATTTCTTTAGGTTACAGAATTTTGCTCTGTGCTGGGAAATGAGTGTGTACAAAGTACTAATACAGTAAATTAAAAATGAATTCATAACTTTTTGTGTAGTTGCATATTTTAATAATGATGTATGGGTGTCACAAAATCCCACAACACACCTGGACTTGTCTCATGAAACACCAGTGTGCCTCAGCACACCATTTAGGAACCACCAGAAAGTCAAAAAAGTGTGAAAATTGCTCATCACAATTTCCCAGGGCCCAAAGTGATGTCTTCAGATTGCTTCTTTTGTCCAACCAAGTCTAAAACCCAAAGATTCTTCATTTATTATCATGAATGACAAAGGAAAGCAGCAAATCCTCACATTTAAGAGTCAAGAACCAGTAAATGTTTGACATTTTTGCTTGAAAAATTAATGAAACAATTGATCAATTATCAAAACATTTGTCGGTTAATTTTATTGAGATCAGCTTATCGATTGATCGACTAATCACTGCCTTGACTAATCCCAGCATGGCCTCTCTGAATGCGTGTGAGTCAAAGGGACTCACATGGCCGAGGCCTTAAAAAGTGTGTCTATAGTGCACTATAAGCACGAACAATGTGGCTGCCACCTGTGGGGCAACATGCAGCAGATGACGCGCCGGTTAGTAAGAGGATTGTAGCACAAGAGGGCGGGGCTAAGATGCACGTGAGGCCCAGACCAGCTGATCCACAGTCTGCCCTAACATGGGAGTCAGCCCCATGGGGAGAACAGTGTCATCGTTAAGCAGTCAGCCATTCACCCAGAGTCCCATTCTTCAGCTTCAAAACCCCACACATTTCTCCCATGAGACTGGAATAGGACCTCGAGTTCGGAGGAAACAGTCTTTTCTGTTTCTGCTTTATCAGATGGTTTACGTGAACTTACTCTTCAGCTGTTACAACAGTAAGACCAGACTAGTTTACATGTAAAACAAAGCTGACTTCTAAAAAAATCTTCAATATTTAATTCACAAGAGCTGTAACCTATCAATTATTAAAATCTAACATAAGCTCCCCTTGCCACCCATCTAATACCCACTGTGACTGTCCAACCTCACACACTCACTCCTTCGAATGAACCGAAAGCTGGCTTTTACTAAAAAATAACAGGAAACTGTTTATAGTGTAATGTTTACAGTAGCTACATACACACTGACATGATTAATGTGTTTCATTGTCCCGTTGTGTAAAAGAGATTCCTGCTCAGTATGAGTCACTCTGAGCACATTTAAAAATACTGACAGTATAAATCAATGCATATACAATATTTCAAACCTACATTCAAATGTACACATACACATATACTATGGCACAAAAACTGATAATTAGTTTTACATTAGGACAAAACTAAACACAGACTGGGGCTGGGCGATTTGGCTTGTATATAATATCTTGATATTTTTAAGCTACATATATATGTCCTGCTATAAAAATTCTGTCTAAAATAACATACCATAAATTCTTAAATAGTGCAAACGATGACTTTATAAAGTATGATGCATTGCTGTCGATTAAACTACCCAACAGGACTGGACAATATGGACAAAATCAATTAATAATATTAACATGTTTTGACCAAATACCTCAATGTCAGGACACTATTGTAGAGATGACTACTGGTTCTTTCACAATGAGATTTTTGATAAATAATCATCAGTAAATATAATGACAAGGTGGGTAAAGGCAATCAATTGAACTGTTAAAACAGTCTGGTGACATATCACAATGTAACAATATCCAAAATCTAAGACAATCTCTAGTATTTTATCACAATATCAATATAATATCAATATATTGCCCAGCCCTCACACTGAGTATCAATATTGTCCAGTAATCAGGTATTATCATGTGTTCTTCCAGTAGTTGCGCAGTGGGTGAAAGTTTTAGCAGTCAGAGGTCCACTGTTGGTCC
Source organism: Lutjanus campechanus (assembly GCA_027495735.1). Lineage (NCBI taxonomy): Eukaryota > Metazoa > Chordata > Actinopteri > Lutjaniformes > Lutjanidae > Lutjanus > Lutjanus campechanus. The sequence continues at coordinate 22,543 of JAJHUR010075915.1, read as the reverse complement.
AGTGTTTCCAGAGTAGACCAAATTTCAAGCACATGTAAATCAAAAGACCAGACCAGTATAACATAAATATTTAGTTATTGTTTGTCTCTGGTTTCTTTGATCTACATTATTACTATTATTTTGACATTTGGTGGGCACATGTTTGAGGCAGCTGCAGCAGCTTTTTTCTCAGAAGTTTCAACATGAAGTGGTCTGTTTTTCAAATTAGATCTTAAGAAGTGTTCTTGAGTGTTATTTCTTCCTCCAGACTGATGTTCTTTATTGTGTTCAAGCTCTAAAAATAAATTAAATCAAGCAGCACTAAGACTGCCAGTCAATGGGTTATTTGATAAACAGGAGAGAAATGACTTTACTAAAATGACGACTGATATTTGTCACCACAGCAAAAAAAATAAATACATCAGCCTGTATTTTTTTCCAAAGGAAATATCTAATCAGCGTTGCATTTTCTAATCCAAATAATGGTGTAGATGTACTTTGCTGATAAACATACCAATGTAAACATGGAAAGTATGTCATTAGAGTTATGAATTGGGGACTTCCCATCAGAAACAATGCCTTGAATAAGTAGACCACCATTAGGTCGTCCTTAAACTAAGGTATTTTTCAACCTGGACTCTATTTTCCCATGTATTTTGTGCCAAATGACTAATTGGGACAACAATTATTGAAATTGGTCCAGTATTGAATAAGACTGCTGCAGCCACCAGGAGCAAAATGGGCCGACGTGATCCCTGCGGGAATTTGAACCGTCTAGCTCACTAACAGTACCTGTTTTGACTACTGACAGGCTCAGATTGTTATTGGAAGTGTCTGAAAACATTATGGAAAGGATCCCTACAAAGACAGACCTTTTTTTTAAAGAGATTATTTTTCTTTAACCAGAAATAGATGTTATATTGCACAAACTATCAAACTCAGTTTACAGTAAGAGTTAGTAAAGGACAGGGTGCATGAGTTCTCTCTTCTTTGACCCATGGATTTTCCTCCTACACATCTATCTATAAGAAATAGAAGGTGTGCATGAGCCTTTAATTCTAGTTTTGAACCTATCATTATAAAACACATTTCATACAAACTCCACAGACACAAAATAAAACTCAGTAAAACCATCTTGGTTTTCTCTTTCCACTGTTCCAACGATCACCAACACTGGTTTGGTCAAAATAAACCCTTAATTCACAGAGTTAGATGTGAAAATATTTTGGCTGTACATGCTGTTTGTCCCCGCTGCTTCTCTGATGTCCCTCTGATCTTTCTCTAGCTCTTCTCCTGCTATTTTCGCATCTAGCTCGGTGAATTAAGGGTTAGACCACAAAACATTTATTTAACAAACCAACAGTAAAATTGGTAGGCTACTATTATTTGTTTGTCTTTCTGTGACACCACATGATTCCACTGCTTTTTGTTTTGATTTACAATCTACTGACTAGCTGTTTTGTCTCACACAGGTCGAGAACCTACAGCTATCTGTTGTAGTGTCTTTACAATGTGTTCAAGTGCAGCTTTTAACAGAGGACGTGAGGTGACATAGCATCTGATGGCATTTGGCATTTGATCAGATGTACTCTATGATATTTGTCAAACATTAAACCAGAAGAGCATCTACAATTAGCATCGATTCAGGCCGGCTGTGTTAAAAATTTACCTGTGTGAAGTAGGTACCAGTGACAGCATTAAATACCAGGAAGTCCTATAATGATAACAATTATTTTATTCTCCATTGCAATAACTGTGTGGTAAGAAAATAATTAGTCTATGTCATTCAAGTTAGAAAGTGATCTACTTGAACACTGCTCAACACAGCACACAGAACCTAGAACCTAGAATTTCACACACCTGATGGAAAAAGTCCCACCTACAAGTGTAACTGTGTATATTTCACCTTGCGTCGTACATTGTTGAGGAATAAGCCCTCAGACATGATGTAATGAGGGTGCTGACAACTCCATAAAGCTATGTAAATCCCAGATAATGTGAAAAAACAATTCAATAAGACCATACTCATCTTGAGGCTGAGATAACCACAGGCAATTCCAAGTTTACAATCAAACTGTCTGAATCTGACATATCACTGCGACAGATCACATCCATATTCTGCAGCTTGTAAGCATAATTACAGACGCAGTTGAAAAGGGGAGAGATAGGCAGTGTGTGTGAAACAGTCATGTGATCAATTACAAGAAAGATAACATTTTGTTTCAATTCAGCAGCACCCATTTGCGAACTAATCGCTCTGCCTGGAAACCAGTCTCCAGGGCCATTACATAATGAGCTGAGATGTAGTTAGCCATAAAAGTGTCAAGTGGTTACACATCACAATGATGCCAGGCCAAAGAGCTGGATAACACACAGCATTTAATTGTTACAATAGTAAAACATAGTGCAAGTCAGGAATGGTGCATGCACTTGCAAAAGGGGAAAGTATTATATTTGCATATTTATTGTCACAAAAGCCAACAAGAAGGGTACTTGGAGAAAGCAGAGCTCTGCCCAGGTCAAATGCCACATCTCACGCAGTTAACAAAAGTGAAAAATTGTAATGGATTACTCCTTAGGCCTGGGAACTTTAATACTTTGATGGTACCAATCATTGCTTCAATAATACTGATTATCAAAAAATGTTTTGTCAATCAATATCAAATTTTGATAACTAAGGAGTTTTGACAGTTATTCATATTTTCTGTATCATCCGATATGTGACAGATATTCCATCAGTTTCTTCAGTTTAGTCCAGTTATCCAGGTTGAGTAAAGTGCTCAGAGCAAAAACAGTTTCTCCAGGTGTTCATAGGTCTTTGAACAGCGTCTTCCTTTAAATAGAGCAATTGTACCATAATTGTGATGTAATTTTCTTTTGTTAAAATGGATTTGATAAAATTGGTATTGAAAAAAGGTACTGTTCAGGAATTGATTTTGAAGTCAATGTATCATTAGCAGTACCCCCATTGAAAGTTTCTGACCATCACCCAGCCCTTGCTACACCCCTCTGCCAAGTTTCATGAAAATCAAGCCAGTAGTTTTTCCTTAATCCTGCTCTCAGACAAACAAATAGCACCAAAAACATAAACTTCTAGGCAGAGATAATAAACTACAAGCTATAACAGGCTGAAACAGAACATGCATCAACCAACCTGATTCAGTTGTTATACTTGAACACCATGTGTTGTGATTGAGAGTGAGTGAAAACTATTTACCAACCAAGTACAGAAGTCAAAATGGTTAAAAACAAACAAACCAAAAAAAAAAAACTTCAAACTTGATCAAACCTACAGTTCTGAAAAAAGAAGCCAAGTATGTCCCATGCATGTCTTGTATGAAAAAAGTACAGTAATAATACACATGTATACAGGGGCTGAACAATTTTGAACAAATGTCCAACTGTGATTATTTTGACTGATTTTACAACTGCGATATGATCTGCAGTATTAGAGGTAATGATAATTTTTTATGTCATTATTCTTATTTTGATTGAAAAAACTTGTTAAAATGGCGTAATTTATTTTTTTTGCAGGAATATGTACGAAATGAAGATATTTTCTTTAAGTCTGTACAATCTGATTTGTAGAACACGACATCTCTGTCTCACTACTTTCATTCATTTAAAAGGTTTTTTTTGACACAGGCACCTCCTGCGATTTGAAAATCGCACAAAGCCATATTACGATTTCGATAAAATATCGATTAATTGTGCAACCTTACTTGTATATAATAAATAGTTTTAAAGATAGAACTGCAACTCAGTGTAATGTCTTGATTTGTCCACAACCCAAAAATATTCACTTTAATATCATAGAAGACCAAATAAAACCAGAAAATATTCACAACTGACAAGCTGAAATCAACATTTTTGCTAAAAAAAAAAAGAAAAAAAAAGACTCAAAACAGTTCATCAATTATCAAAATAGTTGGCTATTAAATTAATAGTTGACAATTGTTGCAGTTCTAGTGTAAAACAACATCAAGATTGAAATCCATTAACAAAACATACTTGGAACTTGATGCGTGGTGTTGATGAAGGGGCACTTAACTAATCTGAGAGGGCTGTGAGGGTACATCAGACCAAAAAGGTTGCGAACCACGGATCTAAGAAAAACTATAATAAAATGGAATCACCGCTACTCTGAAAATCAAGTGTAAAATGCAGGAAAAAAAAATCTTTAAACACCATTCAATGATCTGCAATAAATTCTAAATTTCTGATTCTTGTATGAGAAGGTCTTTTGCACAACAATCTGTTTAACCCCAGAAATCACTGCCCAGCTGCCAATGATAGCTGCTGGGGGCGGTTTTGATGTCTAGAAGACAGCTTCTTATGACGGAAAGCTATCCTGATGGCGTGACTTCTAGCCTGGGGGAGGGTCATCACAGGAGGAGGAAGAGGGAGATACAGAAAGGGGAGGGGGATTAAAGGAGGAAATAAAGACAGCAGGAGATGGAGAAAAAAATAGCCCCATAGCCCGGGCAAGCCTTTCAGCAGTGCTACCTCGAGACGCATGATGTGCCTTAACCTCAATCAGGCTCTGTTTTTTTTTAACAGGATTTCTCTGCACTACCAAAGGGCATGTGAGGGGTGAGTTGAAGAGAATCACTTACTTACCCATTATGTTCGAGTTCATAAAAGGTGTTGGGGACAATCCTTCATGGGACACTAATCGACTGTCACTCAAATGATCGCCATAATGAGGGCTGTCTGCGAAACCCTGGGGGAAGAGATCAGAATATTAAGCACATTATCAGGCAACTTCACTAATTGAGTGATATGGCATACCACTAATTAGTGGGAGGAGAGCACAACTGGTCGGTTATGCTAATAAACGGGCCCCTTTCTCTGGTACAATAGTCCAAAAAATTAAAGAGAAAGAAAAAAAACAGATCTCTCTGTTACTGATGTTTTAACTGTTTGTTCACAATAAAGTCTCTGGAAATTTGGCTTGAAATAATAAAAATATATGCTATCAAAGTTGTGTCTCATTAAGCATTCACAAAAATCTGAGTGAAAAAAATATTAACAACTACAACCTAGTTTTAAAAAGACAGCTAATTTTTCTGTTTACACCATTTTTTAAGACTGTGTAGGTGTGTCAGATCTTATTTTGATTGACATTTCCCTGAGGAGAACTGACACGGAAGCTAAGTGGACGGGGGCAGCAGTGCATATCCCCATATGAGTTTAAGAACATGCTATACTTTTGAGTATTTTCACCACTTTACTTTGGCATCAGACAATCTTGTCCAATGGGGAACTGAAAGCGCTGTCTACGCTCTCCTCAGAGCCACCCGAGTCCTTTGAACAAAACAGCAATTTTACCTCACAGAACACAGGAGTTGCTGCTCTATCACTGCCTTGATCAGTTAGAGTGTTTGTTTTATTGTGTGGCTTTGGGGTTTAAACACGTCGGTTTGGATCTATACCAATGTTACTTACTGCAGATCAAGGCAGCAGTAGGTCAGCAGCTCCCATGATCTGTGAGGTAAAATTACTGTTTTTGTCAAAGGAGTCTGCAGCAATCTGACTGCTTCAGCTCCCTAATGTTGAGCTGGCTCAGACTCAGAGAAGCAGCTTGTGTGGGAGCAGAGAGGTTTTGCTGCATATGTTTATGAGGAATTGGTCTGAGGAATTAATTGCATATTTTTTGTATTAAATGTAAAAATGTAATAAATGTATCAAGAAAATATACAAAACATGAATGACAATATTTCAAACTCGCATTAAAACTCTTTTCTAATACTTTAACACCTAATTACTTAGCTAGAAGGCTATTATGAATTTGGCTTTCCAGTGACTTTAATAATACAGTACACTTGCATTTCTTACCCTGTTATTTATATTCGGTATTGTATTCAGTCTCCCTGTAGTTTTATCTGAATCTCATGATTGTAAAATAAATTGAGGCCTTAAAATGTATGTTAAAGACTCACCTTTTTAGCCTTGTTTTTAGCTACACTCAATGTAAAAAGTGAGGCAAAATGCTGTTGTTACTGCTTATTTCTTCTATACATCTGAGCCACAAACAGACTCAATTCAGCCACATTGGCTGAGATTCATAGGCTTGTCAAACAAGTAATTATTTATACCAGTGTGGGACCATCTACAGGTGATTAAGTGCTGCCATAGAGGATAACAACTAGTACTTATTTTTCAGAAATATTTGTGCTATAAATGTAACTTTAACATGGCACTATGAACTTCATATTTCCCACTTATCACCAACAAAAGGTTAAGTGCTGTAAATATTTGCATGTTTGTGCTCATAGAGAACAAAGGGACCTTTAGTAACCTTTGCTTCATCTTGATTACAAAACATCTATAAATCAAACAACTTCTAAACTCTTTTATTCATTTGCGATTCTACCATCTTATCTGTATGATAACAGGTTTATATACTAACTTATAGTTTATAAGAAGGTGTTGTACATGGAGGGGGACGAAACAGAGAGATTCAATCCTACATCATTCCCAGGTACCTGCAGCTTAAAAAAATTGCCTTTTTCTCCTGCAGCTTAACAGTGCCTTTTCATGACAGTTATCAGCTTCAGGGGCTTAGGTCTAAATATCGGTCACAGTATGGTTTTTGAAAACTCGGGGTCCCATGTAATAAAAGATACTCTGTTATAGTGCTAATCCCAAGCCCTGTGAAAATCCTCCTGTGCTCCAGTCAAATACATCTCCCCAAACTACATTAACTCCCACCAGAGGGACCGAGCAGCAGTGGGCTTGCATTTCTATAGAGCTATTTTCACCAACTCATACCCTTTGCATTCAACATACAGTTAAAAAAAAAAAAGTAAATCTTATTATCCATCTTTTTTTGTGAGTGGATGGTGATGGAGTAATTTCAAAGGCAGTGGAGTGTTGTGCTGTGTCGAGGGAATCCTCAGAGATTCCCCATTGTGCTCCTGCCAGGCCGCACACACTGTTAATCACACCATGAACAGACTCAATAACAACAACAGCCCCATGAGAGGCTCTCGCAAACTAACACACACAGACTCACACATACTGTACATAGCTCACATAAGCAAGCAAAAAAAAAACAAAAAACAACTTCCTCATGTTTGCAGGAAAACAAGGAAAATGACTCAAACTAAGGATGCAAAATGGAGTACATCAGCATTTTAGGAAATATGATTATTCACTTTCTGGTGAATTAGATGAGACAACTGATACCTGTTTTCTTTTGTTTTGTTACATTTGCTTTGTCAGTTGGTCTTCTTTGAGATACTGTGTTATGCTGCATTATGCTGTTTATAAAATGGAAAACTAAAAAAAACTTGAATTGCCATGAGTCTGATACCCGGCTAATACTGATACATTAAATATAAGGCTACAGCCAGTAGCAAGTTAGCTTAGCAGAAAGACTAGAAACAGGGGAAACAGCTAGCCAGGTTCTGTCCAGAAATAAAACTAAAATTACCGCTTCCCTGTTGTATGCCTCCACCAGGTTACAGTTTACATCCACATCTGTCCAGTCCTGTGCGAATCGAGCTTTAAAGAATATTTTTACAGAGAGGAACAGAGGACTGCTTCGTGTGTTTTTGCAAAACATTATGATGTCAGAGTTAAAATGACCTTTGACCCTGTGGATATAAAATGTCATCACTTCTTCATTTTATCCTATTAGATATTTGTGTAAAGTGGTGTCGTAAGATATAAGATATAAATTATTGAGTTATGGTCAGAAACATGTTTTGTGAGGGTACAGCGACCTTTGACCACCAAAATCTATGATTGGAGAAATTCTCTCCAGGGTCGCTTGTGATATAACGGAAAACACAAAAACATAATGCCTCTGGCCATGGCTGTTTCTGCTGCTGAGGCATAAAAAAACACCACAACACTTTGTAGTTTTATGGGGCGTTATTTCTTGACTGGGACTAGTAACTTCATGGAGTCTCTGGTTGTTGCCTGGCAACTGCTTTCAGCATATAACACCACATATAATAGCAAATTATCATTTTTACACAGTCTGGATTAAACAAACAATATACAACACGTTAATTGGTGCTTCAGAACTGGCTGTTTCGCCCTGTTTTTACTCTTAGCCTTGGCTGGTCAAATTGATCACGATGCAGCTAACTATCTAATCGACATTTGTATATTCACTGCATGAATATAACGCAATGAAACAGTCAGCTTGGCTACTTACTGAATATTATTGACTGTTTTCAAATTGTACATAATTGAAATACAAAATAATATAGTACTGTCTATAAAATACAGCTTACTGTAACTTTCTTACTTTCTTTTCCACATCATGATTTCAATGTG
>JAJHUR010075915.1:0-14252 GCA_027495735.1 Lutjanus campechanus | reverse complement strand
TTATGCTGCATTATGCTGTTTATAAAATGGAAAACTAAAAAAAACTTGAATTGCCATGAGTCTGATACCCGGCTAATACTGATACATTAAATATAAGGCTACAGCCAGTAGCAAGTTAGCTTAGCAGAAAGACTAGAAACAGGGGAAACAGCTAGCCAGGTTCTGTCCAGAAATAAAACTAGAATTACCGCTTCCCTGTTGTATGCCTCCACCAGGTTACAGTTTACATCCACATCTGTCCAGTCCTGTGCGAATCGAGCTTTAAAGAATATTTTTACAGAGAGGAACAGAGGACTGCTTAAAAAAACACCACAACACTTTGTAGTTTTATGGGGCGTTATTTCTTGACTGGGACTAGTAACTTCATGGAGTCTCTGGTTGTTGCCTGGCAACTGCTTTCAGCATACAGTATAACACCATATATAATAGCAAATTATCATTTTTACACAGTCTGGATTAAACAAACAATATACAACACGTTAATTGGTGCTTCAGAACTGGCTGTTTCGCCCTGTTTTTACTCTTAGCCTTGGCTGGTCAAATTGATCACGATGCAGCTAACTATCTAATCGACATTTGTATATTCACTGCATGAATATAACACAATGAAACAGTCAGCTTGGCTACTTACTGAATATTATTGACTGTTTTCAAATTGTACATAATCGAAATACAAAATAATATAGTACTGTCTATAAAATACAGCTTACTGTAACTTTCTTACTTTCTTTTCCACATCATGATTTCAATGTGCACGCAGCAGCAGCCTGAGGTAGCCCAGCTGAAGCAGACAGGTTTCCCCAAAGGCAAAGTATCATGGGAGTAAAATAAAGAAAAATAAAATTACCATAGTTTTAAAATTGTTTTCTATATGTTGTCGTGCATGAGAAGATCCAAAATAAACATAGTAAGTGGCCTACTTGATTATTATAAGCAAATTATTTAAAGCATAAGAATAATTCTGTCCCAAGCTTTTTGATCCATATCAGCGGTTGATCCACCATGATCACCATAAGCTGTTTCTACTGTATTAGAAAGCACTTGGTGGTAATGACCCCTTGACACTGTGATTGTTATGACTGCCACTGTCAATCCAGGCTCAGTGGATGTGTCTGTGTGTGAGTGTGTGTGTTTGTATCAATGCATCCACATTGTGTTTGCTCCTGTGGGACTGCTGGATCATCAATCACAGATCCCTCATCATTCCCAAACACTGGTGGCCTACATCCTTCAGAGACACTAACACATGCTGTCATCGCCGCCACAGGGCTACGTTAGCACTACTGGCTAAATAACTGTCAGATCGCCGTGGCAGCATGCAGGCCAGAGCTCACGCCTTGTCCCCAATCACTCGCCACAGCGTTTAAAAAGTCATCTCTTCCACACTCTGTGCTGCATCCCAGGTGAACATGGGGCTGCATGTGGCAGCTTGGGAAGCAATGATATGCTCATGATGGATGCGTGTGGGGTCGAGTATCAAGTCGGGGCAGGGCACTGGGGAAGTGGGGGTTGTCGTGCGGTGGCGGTGGGCACAGCCCTGACTGTCAGACCGCCAGCCTACAGCCACAGCTGCCCAGGATACAGCGGCTGGCTGCGAGCCAAGGTCAGCACGGCAGGGCTCGGGACTGTTCACAGTTGACTGATCACACACTCGTAGCTCACCGGCTCAAACAAGCTCAGGGACAAGACTGAATTCCCTTTGTAACAGACTGAAAGATGAAGCAGTGAGGACGTCTTCTAAGAGCCATGGACAGATATTGTAAATAGAGCAAAATTTGGGAAATTTTAGAAGTTAGTTTGTTTTTTTTATTTATTATTTGACCCTCATTTAATAGAATAAAATTAAAGGTAATTCCTAAAAGCACCTTATGCACATGGGTAATGTTTTCACCTGTCAATTGTGTTTGCAAATACACAAATACATACAACTTTCATTTCAGTTGGCTCTGTAAAATCTATCTGGGTGAAATGGCATCTTGCCAATAGGTATAATAAACATGAGCCTCTTGGCTAATGTGTGCAGTAAGAAGCTCCAGTCCCCCCAAATGACCCTTAGTGGTGAATAAGTGGCTCAAAGAAAATGGATGCACGCATGGATTTTTAAATACAACAAGGAGAGAATGAGACCTCTGAGCATAGCTCAAAGTACAGGCTAAACGGCAAAGGTGATTGTACCTTTGTTGCCCAAGGCCTTGAGTTTGAGAAACATTCATGATGAGTTTAATCAAACAAGGAGATAGCGTTTTCAGTTTCAACTTTTGCTTTTAATATTTCTGTACTAATGTTTAGGGCTGCAAGTAATGATTATTTTAATTATGGATTATCAGTTGATTATTTCAATGATTCACTGAATAATCATTTAGTCTATAAAATGCAAAATGTGAATGTGAATGTGAAAAATGCTCATCATAATGTCCCAGAGCCCAGAGTGATGAAGTGTTTCTTTTGTCCAACTAACAGTCCAAACACCCATGTTCTTGTCATGTCATCACTGAAAAACAATGGGACTATACAGAAATTGTTGTTTTTATCAATTATTCTCACTTTCAATTTTTTTTTCTTTTTTTACTTAAAATACATTGTTACAGCTTTGCTGAAAAGCTCCCAAGATTTTGTCCACACCACACACAACTCAGCTCATTTTTAGTCACCTGACTAAAAATTAATATCGCACCAACTTTGCGCATAATTTTTAAATATATTCCATGTTGAAAGAGTGATTTAATGGTCATCAGTTAATAATCAACATTCATAAAATCAAGATGCTACTTTTTTCCTGTATCAACTTTTGTCATCATTCACATGTTTACATACATCAGAATTATACACCCATCTTAAAATGCATTTTTCATTGAAAACAGGTTCTTGTAGACTCCTGAGGTTCATAAAAAACGCCACTCACTTCTTAAAGCAGAATATATAGGGTATAATATTTTACAGGCTATATAAATCAAGTCTGTATCACTATAAGATGCGTATGCAGCTGTGTGGAGAGTGTGACATGTGATTGTTTGCGTGCACGCCTTATGGAGGTGCAAACAGCTGTCTGCTGGCTGATGCTGTGCCTTGCAATGTCAGAAACACTCATTTATATGCACCTGGAGCAAAGATATCTCAAGCGTCTCTGTCTTATAATTCAAATCAAGCTGCCTATGTTACCATAGCCTGTAGATGTTCATTCGGGAAGGGCACAGAGAAATAAACAAGGTAACGCAGCCCGAGTGGCTCTGACATTTAACTGAATTCTAATAGAAAGTGACAGGAGATTGACATTAAATGAAATTCATACAGGGCATCTAGAACAACCAATGTGTGAGGGACAAACAAACACGGGGAGAGCTGTTCACACTTTCTCACACTAACAGTGACAAGTTCTCACTTTAATACAACAATAGAGATGCAGTTTAATAATTTTCCCTTTAAAAAGCGATAAAACATAACAGATTAAAAAATAATCTATGCTTGTGCGTGTCATTTTTTAAATTCTTTACAATGGACTGTTATCTTTTACTTCATCAACAGCAGTAAATGTATTGTCCTTTAAATAAGCAATACAAATATGTCAATATATGACATAATATGACAATCATTCCCACTGCTTTAAAGGGACTCAAGACAATGTCTAAAAAGAAATTCTTATTTTCTTTTGTGTACATCTGTGATCACAAAAAAGTCAGAATCTGAAATATCGAACCAATTGCTCAGCTGCACACCAGACACACCTTCTCTTTGCATAATGGAGGGAAAAATAAACTATGATCCAATAATGCAACAGTGAAAGAGAAACACTTAACACAGTACATGTTAGTGTGGACCTCTTTTTTAGCACTGCTCATACACACAAAAGTTGCAACAACGACTGTACATGTGCCACTGTCTGCCTAAATACAATTTTGTGACTGTTTTTTTTTTTACATATAGCCATGAAGAAGTTTGTCCACTTCCCCCTGACTGCATCAGTTGTGTTATTACTGGTCCAGAGACTGTGACCATGTTGCACTGAATCTAATAAGAGTCGTCAAAAAGTAGCTGGGTGTCATTTGCAGAGAAAAATACAATTTACTGTAAATATGCTACTGCAGTATCTACAGTGCTGAGCACGTACAAACACAGGCTTATAATCTGTACACAGAGCTTTCAGCCATCATGTCTTTTACTGTAGTTTCAGACAGTTTGCTCCTGCTAGCATTCACAGAATATAACTGGCAGGTAGAGAACAAACCAACGGCCTTGGAGGTCTGCCAAATGGAGGTCACTGAATGCCATTCAAACCTCACTTAAAAAGCATGAATCACCTGCAGTGTCACTGCATTGACTTGTCTTACTACTGATAGAAAGTTTTCAAACGCACAAAAAATAGCAAGTATTCCAAGGGCTCAACAGCTTGTTACTGCTGGTTTTAAAGAACACTCCTAGTTAGGGCTGAAATATTCGATTAATCCATTGGTTGATCAACCTAAAATTAATTATCAACTATTTTGATATTTTATTATTTGTCTCTGCAGTTTTTTGAAAACTAAATGAAAGGATTTCATCAAGGATTTTCTCTGTTTTATGCCATTGTAAATTAAAAATCTTCGGGTTCTGGACAGTTAATCATGCAAAACAAGACATCTGAAGATGGTTGCCTTCCACAAACATTCTGTGACATTTAGTAGACTAGATTAATTATTTGGTCAATCTGTTAATTGAAAAACTATTTGGGAGATAGATTTTTAATAAATATCATCCTTAGTTTCAAAATACTAACAGGAGAACAGGAATGAGAATGAGTATACCTTTAAATTATTTTTTTGTTTGTCTTTATGTCATCCTTTATACAACAACGATTCCCAACTATATCAAGAGCAAAGTTATTCCCTCAACAGCACAACAACTGCTGAAAAAAAAAAATCTCCAGGGATATTAAAACATTTTCCTTCTTATCAGAGATCTGCCTCAGGCTAAAAAATATATACTTGCATGGCAAAAATTGTGCAACATTAACATATAATTTCAGTCCCACAATAACATCAGTTTCCAGGAGTTGGTTTTACCTGCCAAATCTATAATATATTTAGGTTGATATAAAAAAATCAATTCCACCACCTATTAGGGCATTAAGCTGTCCTTTCTGTCACAGAGAAATACTGTATGTCTACTACAGATCATACAACGTGACTGGGATAAGGTGAGACTAAAACATTGTGAATTTGACGTAATGAGTGTTAAATGATGTGCTGTGGAGCAGAAAGGCCATTCAGAGGCGTTAAGGTATGGGTCAACTTACCCGGGAGGAATCATAGGAGGGACTGGACTCGCCACCTGGGGCCCACGACGCTTGGTTGGTCCGCTCCTCCATACCTGTCAGAGAAAGAGACGCACAACTCAGTCAGCAAGTCAACATTATTCACACAGTTCATGTACCTCCAGTATATCTACAATCTCTGTGTCTCTACCACACACAGACACGATGAAGAAATAGTGAACAACTGAGCTGAGAGGACAACACTGGTTATTAAATTCACAATTTCATGCAGTATCCCTGTGATTGTGTTTAGCAAAATGTTGTCAGTTTAAAACTATTGTATTCCTGTACTGTCCATGGAATATAGATCATCCTACACTAAAGACAAAGAAATGTTTTCTGCCTTTTCTCTGAGTGTTATTTGTTTGCAAGAGATAATGAGCGTCAAAATACTCTCTTTTTCTATGTTCAACATTTTTGGCTGGGCAATACAGACTAAATCAAATATCCTAATATATAATACATATTTTTGACCAAGAATCCCAATATTGATAATACAAAAACATTGTAGGATGACTGTTTCACAAAATGTTAACACAATCAGATTTCTGATAATTAATCATCAGTAATGTGGATATAATGCCTAAAGGAGTAAATACAAATAACAGAAGAGCTTGAACAGTCGGGTAAGTTCAGAGAATTACATCACTTTAAAGAGGAATATCTAATGATATCTAAAATCTAAGACAATACATTGTCTCATTACTTTATAAATTACATATCTTTGAGTTTCAGATTCTTGGTTGGACAAAATAAGAAATGTAAGGGTGTCATGTTTGATTTTTTGGTGGCATTTTTCTCAATTTTCTGACATTTTATTTAAAAGAAAATAACTGTCAGATTAGTTGATGTAAACAGTCATTAGTTGCAGCCCTAATTGACAGCTAGAACAACATGTTGAGTTTAGTATAATATGTTCCCCAAAACTGAGCTAAAACAAACTGTGACTAGGAAATTTTGCAGAGCTGCTTATTAATGTGTGTGAGCTTCACAAAAACAGTCAAGTCAGTAGTCAAATCCTCAAAATCACTTAAATTCTTCAGAGGTGACCTGCATAAAAGCTTCCAATGCTACAGATAAATCAAACAACAAACCTGCTGTATGTTTTATCTAAAGTCTGATTAACATCTCCCAGAAGTACACATTGTAATAGTAGAAGTAATGATATATCATCTCCCCTGAAAACAGGAACCATTAAGATGCGATTTTACTTAACCATGTGTTTTTCCCCCATTTGGAAATGAATAAGAAAGGTGACTAATTCATCTCTACAAAAGTTAAGCTTCATGACGCAAAAACATATTTTCCATGGTGTCATTCAGTTTGCTTTGCATAAATCATGGCCACAAATAAACACCAATTTATGTGCTTCAATGCACCAAAAGGCAACTTACAAACAGCTGAGGACAAAAACTTGATAAAACTCATTTTTAAATGAAAGAAAACCTCTATGTTTCAAAAGTCAAACAGATAAACAAATAAAATCAATAACTCCACCCAACTGCAAAGCAAGACCATCTGGCATATATTGAAAAATATAATATCTGATCTTTAGAATCTAATTTATGTGATATAGTCTGTAAACATATTTGATGCTTCAATTGTTCTTGCTGTTTGAAACAATATTGTGTTGCAGTAAAAGCCAAAGTCCCCACAAACAAAACATAATTGCAGATCGAGTACAGCATCAACATTCTCCAAGTTATTGATTGTCCCTGTTGTAATTTCATCTGTCTCAGCAAAATGCAATACCATTTGTTCATTTTTAGCTTCAAATAAAAAAATATATCAGATTTAAAGAAATTGTGCATGCTCAGAAAAAAATAATAACACAGCAAGCAACAAACAAAACTTCAATATTAAGAATATTTTTAACTTTTAAATGTATAAGATAACATGCACTGAGGTACCTCCATGTAGCTATCTAAGGCATACAATCCAAGAAATATAATTTACAAGACTGAAACAAACAACTCTGATAAAAGCAGAAGTAGAACCTGCACAGCCAAATGCAAGCAACGCCTGTAATCACAGTTCAAAACATGGAGAAACTGGACTTGTTCTTTGATTTACAAAGTCAAAGTATAGCTCAGTAAGCAACTTAACTGACAGATGATACCTATTAATTACCCTTAACTATGTTCTATACAGATTAACTGGTACTTCTTGGGTAAGGCTATTGATTTCTAACTGGGCACTTCAGTATTGTAGAGAACTGAAGCAAAGGCAATACAATTTGGTCCTGAGTACCTGTGAACTATACCCAATCTGAGATGTGATAAATTACCTACACAGTGGTGTAGATGATTCATCTCAAACTGTCATTGCTGCAAATCATTTCTTAGTCAGAAATCTAATTATATACTTCATCAGAAAGTCAGTGACATTTCTCGAACCAGAAATCATGCTCCAGTGAGCAGCGTTATAGTTAAGTTTCATCCTGGCAAACATGTTGTTTTGCTGCAAACACAAAGCAGGTTCATTTCCTCTTTAAAAGTCTTCATAATTACTACATGTGGCTGCGACTTATATCTTAAATGTAGTCAATAGTCTCTTAAGTTCATCATTTGGCTGCATTATCATCCATATTCATAACTTTGATAAAGCTACTTTTGTTGCAAATGTAACTTCAATACAAGGGGCTGAATTTTGGTACAGTGACAACACCAATGTGACATATTGTAGCCCAACTGAGGCCTTTTTACACACTGAATGCAACAATGGTCAGTGTTTGTTCTCTGGGCCACTGGCTGTCATCTCGTCTGATTACTATCTCCTACCAGGGCTCAAGGGTCCCCTCTCCTCTCCAAGCACAGACAAGGCGGCACAATAAGATTAGTCACTGACACAAGAGGCAAAAGAGAGGAAAAAACACAAATGTACTGGCTGTAATTTAGGTCTTACAAATTCAGAGGATGCTGCTCTACTGTTAAATACTAGCTACTAGCTAATACTAAAATAATAGCAAAGATGCACAAAATCCAACAACATGAAAAGGACACCAATTCCCTTCTCACGCACAGTATGCTCAATCACCTATAATCAATATTTTTGTATCAATGATAATTTGAAAGATTATGTGTAAAGCTAAAAAACTTGTTAAGAATCCACAAAGAATTATCAACAACTCTGCAACTCTATTGAGCTTTTTAGCCACTTTTAGCTCTCTGTTTTGGTTTTACAGAAACACCAAAACTCTCATGCATCACAAAAAGCTCTGGTAACCCAAACGTACCTCGTCCACACCAAACTGCTGGTAGACTAAGTCTGTAAATATCTGATGAACATACACTCCATTACCAGTGTATTAGGTACAACTAAATTAACATGACGCAGTCTAAAATAATCATACTGCATGGCGGACGTTTGGCTCGACCCATGTGTGGAGGCTGTGGTCCTCTGCAGCGGCCGCTGGTTCGGCTCCCGCCTTCGGCCCTTTGCTGCGTGTCATTCCCCCTCTCTCTCTGCCCCGTTTCCTGTCTACTCTTCAGCTATCACTATCAAATAAAGGCACAAATGGCCAAAAAAATAACTTTAAAAAAATAAATAAATAAAATAATCATACTGCAATAAATCCTTCCTTTAAAAGGTTACAATCCTCTGTTTTTGTGAAATCTGTTCAAGAAAGATGCTGCAACTTTATGATCCTGTTGGAGGATGAAGGGCTACCGCCTGAAAGTTGAAGATTGAAATCATCAGTCAGAGACCCCTCTGTCGACTACGATTCTTCAAGTCTCTTTTTCCTCCGTCAGTCAGACTACATTAGAGCTGCAATGATTAATCAATCAAATGACTGAAAATCAATTATTAAATTAATCGCCAACTATTTTGATAGTCAATTGGTTTGAACACTTTAAGGAAGAAGTCAAAATTCCCTGATTCCAGCTTCTTGAATATCTTCTCCTTTCTTTCCTCCTCTATAACAGTAAACTGAATATTTCTGGGTTGTAACAAATCTAAAAATCAGCACAAACCGCAAACCTAAAGCTGATGGAAGCAGAGAAGGCAGAAATGAACCGCAGGTGACGGACTGTCAGCCAGCTGAACTATAAGCAGGAGAACGCAAACTTTTACTTTCTGATATTTCACATCCCAGATGACAAAGAAAAGCATTAAAATGTGAATCTTACTGTTAAAACTTACTCATGTAGTCTGATGTAGGAGTTCGGTGCAGTGCTGTTGTTTTGTGCTGTTGAATTTTACTGCATTACACTGAGGGGTCTTTCTCATATCTGTCCTTGCCATTTAAATCACTGAGGGTAGACTACATTGAAACACCTTTCGGTTGTGGTTATTCTGTACATTTTAATTAAAGAAAATGTACTTTACTTTAATATCTAATTGGTATTTTTAAAATAATAGTGAGGAAATATGAATTTGATTCATTTAAGAACAGAATTCCACTGTTTGAGGACTAGGGCTGATATTTGTACGTTTGGCTATGTTTTTGGGTTTGTTCCAAAGGAAAAGAGTGAACTAGTGAATGTGACAAAGCCTTAAATGAAAGATGGCTACACCAGAGGGAGACACGTGAGGGAAACGTTAGTTTTCCTGTCTAGCTTGGTGGTCCCGGTCATAACTTCCAACACTGCTTGAGGATTCAATATTCTGCATTTTACTTGACTTGTCCGGTCACACAATCAAGTCTGTGATGGAATTTGCAGAGTGCAGGCTTGTCAAAAATACTTAACAACTAGAAAAATTACATTCAGCATTTTTTACAGGCCATATGGTGGATACATTTTGTATCCTTGAATGTCCTGAAAGTATGGTGACCCTCAGGAATTTTTATATCCTGCATAAATTATAGGTGCACTAACTGTATTTATACTGCTGGGATGTTAGGATTCAGCACATGCAAGAAGTCTGATTAATTAGATCTGTAACTAAAGCTGCCCTGACATCTATTTGTACTTTGTCACAACATGAAACCTGTCTCCTGAGGGAAACATTTTCCCAATATGTGGTTATTTTTAAGCTCATGTCAAGCATTATTTAGAAGTGTGACCTTGGCTATGATGGTGAAACATCATTCTACTATAAGGCACTTTCAAAAACATGTTCTATGTGTAACAATGAGGAGAAATATGTTGAATTATGTGGTTGATTTCAAAAGACTAAGATGAGCAAAATTGTCATAATGATGCCATCTTTTTCTACACTGTTGTAAATGTGTTGTAAACCCGTGGTAATGGTTTAATGGGACAGAGCAAGCCAAAGCTTTGCGATCACAGTTGACTCCACTTTTCTCATTGTCTCAGCTGGGTCATTCATAAACAGCTGCAACCTCTATGGCTCCCAATTCAACAAAAAGTCATCCAACAGAAAGACTAAGTACTTTTCTGCACCAATTGTAAGACTCGTCCCTGATGAAATACAGCTGATGAGAGATCATGCAACATGGCTAAAGCATTGCAAAACCTTCAGCTTAGTGATATTTGGCACACAAAACAAAAAAAAAATCAAATATCGGGTTGTTTATTCACAATTTCACCACCACTGACACAGCCTAATGTCAGTGTCCAATTCGTAGCTAGAACAGATAGTCCCACACTCTTGTGCTTTCACATCAAATCTGTTTTGGTTTGGTTAAAACAAACTCTCACATGTTTTCCTGTTTTGTGGAATTTGTTTGTGTGAGAGTTGTTCATCAAACTCTGCAATAATTACAGACACATGTCTTTCATCCTGTCCCTGCTCATTTGTCATTATTCATAACATGAGGTTAATTTGCAGTGTGCAGTTATTTCTTTAAACACACACATAAGAAGCACGAATCGCTGTCAGTAACCAGAATTTAAATTTCCCCATGTGGGTCTATGTTGCACCGATGATGCACAATGACATCACCAAAACTGCCCAATCAATGGCTCAGTCTGTATAACTTCATGTTTACTCTTCTTGGTTCATTTATAAACAGTCAGTGTGAAGAGGAACTGGTACAGTGCAAATGAACCCAAGTACAGGTGTGAAAACATCCTTAATCACATCACTATAGGACACATTTCGTATTAAATAATCATCTTACCATTGTCTTTATTGTTGTTGGTATCAATTAATACATACACAGAAAGAGATTTTTTTTGACTAATGTATCTGGATCTGTTTATGCAACAAAATACCTGAGAATAGATGTTTGGTTTTAATCTTTTGTAAGTTAAATTGTATTTTTTTTATATGAAGGAAAGACAGAAAGAGAAAAATTCCCGATGAAACCAAAGTGGCCCTGGATAATACAAAAACTATAGTACATATAACATACAAGTTATAAAGCCTCAACAATGTTGGATACTTTCGTTATTAAAATACATGCTCACAAAACCCAAGAATCAGGCAGTACAAGACATTACATATTTACAGCAATGACATCAAAACATAAACTGGCCAAATAATCTCTTTCAGGACATACAATAAAGGAAAAACAAACACTTAACAACATGAACACAGAAAACCAATTATGTTTTAATATAATTCTAATAGACTCATTATCATGAAACACATTCAAACACAACTTCACCTATAACAGCTTGTTTGATTGAGGGTAAAATCTATTTTTATTGAATTCCTTCTGATATCACATATTTCCCCTCACTCAATAACAGTTGGCAGTAAAACTACAGGCCTAAAGGGGTGAGAAAAAAGGTCAAAAAAAAAAAAAGGGAGAAAAAAAAGCATCTGGTCCAGGCGGCATCTTGACTAAAACGAGAAATGAGAAATGTCAGACATTTAAAAACTAGTTAACCAGTTTCCCAGCACAAATGCGTTTCCTATGACCCAAAACAAATTAATTACCGTTCTGAGCAAAAATAAAATATACGTTTATGTTTAACTACTACAGTAGTAATTAGTTTGAGACCTGCCTCCAAAAAGAAAATAGCGTATTACACCTAACGATGTTGGCTTTATCACACCACAGACTATCCACAGTCAAGTTTAACTGACGATGTCCACATTAACGTAAACAAATCCAGGTTTGCTGACTTGCAGAGAGCTTTGGCTTTATTTGGCATAATGGTTTCCTGTATAAATTAACTCAGAGCAGTACTATGGTGAAACAAATGTCTGTCTGGAACACATGTATACAAATAATGAACATGAAGTAAAAACTGGACTAAGAAGAGCCAAACAGTTTTCACAGGCACACAGGGGTCAGACAGGGTTGATGTCTGTGTATACATTACACTGGCTTCCCATTATTTAGAGCTATATTGGAGGAAGAGGTAACATATTTGCAGAGAGAGAGAGAGAGACAGAGAGAGAGAGAGAGAGAGAAACACCAGTGATTTGGTTGAAGACTGCCTATAAAGTTCATGTCACAAAACTGACTATAAAACAAACATGACTATTATGATCTCTTGTAATGGAGGACGGTGAGAAAGAAACTGATGGCTGATTTAAGAACAGTCAACTGTAAATATTAGGGTTGGGTAATATGATGGTATATATCATCCAACAGTAGAAAAGTGACCACCAATATAGACTGGCAACACCATTTTCACTATGGGAGTTTTGCCTTACTCTGCCATATATTTGGATATATATGCAACCACAATATGGACCTCTAAGCAGGTTTGCAAACTGTCCCAGAAGAAGAGAGTGACAGCAAAACATGGAGGAGAGTGAAACTGTAGAGCAGGAGAGAGTTGCTTTTTATTTGTATAGAAGATCCAAATAAAGTGAGAAAATGATCAAATGTAAGTATGGTAAGTATAGAAAGCATAATTGCTATATGATTATATATAGCCTTACCGTGTAATATACCATGGTAGATTTGGGCTATATCTCCCTCCCATGGTCAACACTATATTTTAAACTTTACTTTGAATTTTTTTGACAAGTATATATAAAAAAAAAAGAAATCACACAAAAAACAAAGACACGTAAATTGACGCCATGATGTAAAGTTATTGTGCTTTACATACACAAATGCATTTTAATGATGACAAATGAGAGTTTTAGTAAAGGTAACATAGTCAGTTCACATAAACTGTACAAGAGGTTTACACAAATCAACATGTACTAGTTCCAAGTAAGTCTAATTTCTTTCTCAGTAAATTTAAATTCAAAATTTCAATGGATTTAAATTGAGAGTTCCCAAATGTTTTTATTCCTTTTTATTATTTTTACTAAGAGATAGACTTGTTGTTGCTTCATGTGCTGGAGAAAAATGTTAAATTTTACAGACAAACTGTGAATCTGTCAAGTCAGATCATAAAAAAAGAATAGTTAAGTGATACAAAATCTGTTAATGAATAATTTGATAATTTGTAGTCAGGTTAAGAATTTAATCAGATCATCACACAGGACTGCAGCCCAGTCCCCTGTCGTGACCAAGCTGAACTCAAAGTGAGGTAGCAGTGAGGCAGTTTGTAGCTGTGCCCAGCAATAAAGCATGCTCAGTTTTTTTGTTATTTATTTTGGGATCCACTGACTGGCAAACCAACCTACACTAGCTGCCGGTCACAGCCAACAAATGTACCTCTACATACCACTAAATGAAAATTACCCTTTCAACAGCAGCCATCCACTGGCCGCTGCACTAAAGAGTCAATGGCCTCATCAAATTTGCATCATCAACACAGCTGGAAGGGAGAAGTGATGAATCTTTGTTAGAGCCACTTTGGGTATTTTTTCCAATCCATCTTTCTCTGGCACACTTTTGAAGGGTCTTGCCAGTCCCACTCTGCCTCAATTATCTGGCTATGCCCAGCTGAGATGCAATAATCCCAACTCTCATTCCCTGCAATTTCCACACTACGGTCTGCACACTCACTTGCCTTATGTTCACAATCACTTATGGAGGTGCTTCTTCCCCTACCTTGAGGATCAGAGACATAGGAGCACATCCTATAAGCTGAAGGGTGGAGGAATTTACTCACTATAGGCCTGATACACTTTAAGGTACAGCAGTTCATTCTGACATCATTATTTCTTACATGATAAAGGTTTAATTTTGTATAATTCA
>JAJHUR010075914.1:0-10216 GCA_027495735.1 Lutjanus campechanus | reverse complement strand
AGAACAATTCTCAAGTAATTTTACACACACTAGCCCAGAATTCAACATGAATAGGGACATGTCTTTTCTCTTTTGCTGGCAGAGTCGGTTTAAGTCCCAGGGAAACAAACTGATCCCAGACAGCCTGGCAGAACAGGCACTGATGTACCAGCGCATGTTTGAGGGACTCACCTTCTACGATAAACTCAGTAAGTCAAATAAATTAAAATCCCTTCAGTAGGCAGATCAAACTGCAGTGTATAGAACCTCCAAGCTGTAACAAAACAAATATGAACTCATTGGTCATTTTTACATATTATTTTTATTACCAAACAGATAAAGGAGCTTCTTGTTGGAATCATAACAGCATCGGGAATGTTGATTTAGCCTCATTCTACCCATGATCTCCCTAAATCTGACACACTAACAATACATTATTTATCCTTGAAAATGCTGTGTTTATGCCAGTGAAATAGGATCATACACCCAGCAAAAATGCTGAATATTTAATATGCGTGTGTGGTTTTTTTTTCTGTGTTTTTTTTAGATGCAGTCACCCACTATGAGTTGTTTGTCCCTGAAGGAGAGAGGCATGACTCAGCTCTGAAGAGAAATGCTGAAGACCTGAAAACTGAACTGAAGCTCTGGGAGGGTTACCTGCAGAAGGTACAGGAGTGTACAGGGATGTAAATCACATGTTTCATCACAACACAGTATTACATTGATTCTTTAGACAATGATATGATATTTGCCAGTATCACAAAGTTTGCCTCGATACGACTTTGGCGCTCTGCGATCTATATCAGATGATATCATATGTCCATTTAACACATTCAGTTAGTTTTATGACTGAACTCTTCTTCAGAACTTTGTGACAGACATGCCATGGAATTTCAAAATAAAAGTGTATCTTTTATATGGATGATATTATTATGGCACTATTGTACCTGTACCAAATAATAACTCTCCTAAATCACCAAATGACTACAGACCTGTGGCACTGACATCTCTCATTATAAAAACATTTGAGAAGATTGTGAAGGATGAGCTTCTGAGTTCAGTGCAGGAAAACTTGGACCCGCTGCAGTTCACTTATAGGTCCGGTAGAGGTGTTGTTGACGCAACTAGCACCCTCCTCAATATGATTTTATCTCACCTTGAGGGTGCAAAGACCTTTGCAGTATTCAGGGCGGCACATTTTAAAATTTGCTGATGATTCCGTGATCATTAGTCTTCTTAATAGTGACGTTCCTGATCATGGCCCTGTAGTGGCAGAATTCTCCAATTGGTGGCAGGACATCCTTTTTAAACATTAACGTATACAAAACCAAGGAGATGATTGTTGATTTTAGGAAGAACCCTACAGTTGTCTCACCTATAGTGATAAATGATCAGGTGATTGAATGTGTTCAGCATTACAAGTATGTTGGCACCATTCTTGATAACAAGCTGACCTTTGATCTCCAGATGGAGGCTGTCTATAAGAAAGCCCACCAGAGGATGCACTTTTATCGGAAACTTTGTGCTTTTAATGTGGACAACATTTTTATGAAAATGTTTTATTCTTGTTTTTTAGAATCTGTTTTGTCGTTTTCATTTGTCAGCTGGTATGGGTCAGTCACCCTTAAAAACAAAAGTCGGCTGCATAACGTAGTTAAAGTGTGCAGCAAAAATGCTGGCCTAACATTAAATGATCTGACATCCTTGTATCAGGCTGGGATCTTAAAGAAGGCTCAGTCAGTCCTGGCTGATCCCAGCCACCCTCTGCATGGAGAGTTCAGGTTGCTTCCGTCTGGCCAAGTTACCCGCAGGACCAATAGGCTAAGGAACTCTTTTGTTCTGACTGCCATTGGCCTCCTCAACAAGGCACTTTAACTTTGAATGTTGTTGTACTTTTGCCTTATTGTACGTGTTTCGTTTTATGTGTGTGACTGCTGGCTGCATAACAAATTGCCCCGTGGGATAATAAAGTTTTCTTTGATCTTTGACCTTTGATATAGATTGATATTTTCACTTTTTCACTACATTTACATGCCGTACTTTTCACCTCTTTCTTTCAAGCTGGGCTCCAACTCTTACCTGGCTGGACCGTCCTTCTCACTGGCAGATGTGACCGTTTTCCCAACTGTTGCCACTCTTTTCAGATTTGGGTAGGCGGGAGAACGCTGCAGCATTTTCTAACAAGATAAATGATGATTGTAGATGTACGGCTCAACTTTACAATTCAAATGTCTCCCGCTTCCTGTTCTGTAGGTTGGCTGCTCAGAATTACCCTAAACTGGGAGAGTATTACGCTCTGCTGAAGGAGCGACCCAGCGTCAAAGCCAGCTGGCCTCCTCACTGGCTGGAGAACCCGGAGGAGGAAGACAGACTCAGAGACATCTGAGATTCTCACACTTCACAGTCCAGTCATGCCTGCCTCTGATGCTTTTGTTTGGTCTCTATAAAAATGTTTTTTGTTTAATATAGTTTCAACTCCCAGTTACATTTGATACAGCTTTTTTTGGCACTGAAAAGCAAAGAAAACGCTGAGACTGACAGTATGCTCTAAATACATTAATACTTCTACAGCAGAGACGTGCTTCTTTCTTTTTACTTTTGTAAACTTGTGGTCAAACTAACTCTTCAATTTAGTTTAAAAGTTTTTTAGAGTTTGTTTTGTTTGTCTCTATTTTTTTACGCTTTTCCTGTAACAAATATTTTTATTACAAATGTCGATCACTTTCTTCATTAATCAGCTAGTTGTTTGGTCCATAAAATTTCAGTGAAAAATGTTGATCATTGTTGTTTTTTAATCAAAAAATATCTCAAAACGATTAATAGATTATCAAAATATATGCAGATTCATTTAATAGTTGATTAACAATTAATCATTGCAGCTCTAAGTGTTTTATGTTCATTGTTGGCAACTGAAATTGTAATCCTACTAATAATCCCCATTGTGCTTAACGTATCTGTAATCTGATTACATCTTTTTTATCTGTGGCTGTAATGGAATACAGTTATATTTTTTTGTATCCAGATTACATAATCCTGTTACATGTAATCTGTTACTACTGATGCCTGTTGCTCTCATACATATGTGTAACATTAATCGGTTGACGAATGCATCTTCAAGTTATTTCACTTTAGTGAGTTTCAACCAATTTGTTGTACTGAATCACCTCCGATATATAATGCCTTGTTTGCATATTTAAACATAACGTTTCAGACCACTTATAATACAAAAGACAGTTGTCTTTAATGTAAGAAATCAACTGGGAAAGTTTCATCATGATAATTAGTTGGGGTTTTTTTTACCCTCTTCACCTGTAGTGTCTCATGATCACATTAGAGGTCAACACAACTTTGTATAAACCCCAGTATTCAGGTCAAGCTTGCCATAGTTTTTTAGTCACACTTCTCACATGAAAAGGTAGGCAGTGTCTTTGAGGACAGGACCCGCAGGTTTTATTGTTTGAGCGACGGTGGCAAAACCGCTTTGCTCTGCACAAAGGTGAGTGAAATGTCCTGTGTTATCATGACTTTGCATATATGAGATTGACGTACATCAAATCCTGCACATGATTTTGCATTTTATGTAAAATTCACAGGTTATTTAGTACATTCACAACAGCTGCACTGTAATGTAAACAGACTTCCTGTGTACACTAACAGGAGAACAGCAGCATTCACAGTGACACTGACAAAGTGGAGCAGCAGTATAAGATTTGTGTAAAGTGATGTCCTGTTCCTCATCTTGGCCCCTTTTTGTCCTCTACTACCTGTTGAATGTTTTTGGAACTTTCTCTGGGCTCATACAGAGAATCAGCTGTTTACAGAGGCCGTTTATTTTGAAGAGATAAAAACTAAAGAGCATTTATATGATCCAATAGCGTCTTCTCGTATACCAGTATCAGCGTCTGGGATCAGACTGATTCCTGGCAGGAAGAGCAGAGGGTTATGATTGACAGCTATGACTGACAATAAATAAATAAATAAATAATGGGGATTCTATTCAACTAAACTAAACTGTATTACCTCCTCCTCGCCACTAGGTGGCAACATGCGCTTTTATAATGGCTTGAGATCCCCATGAACTGTAGCGAGAGCAGCGTTAAATCCCTTTTCTTGTAAGCAGTACGTCTGTCACTTCAGTAACAGCAGTTACTTGAGGACTGAGGCTGTCAAATCTCAAACCATGGCCCAGGACATGACTCTGCTGTGGGGCTCCGGCTCTCCGCCCTGCTGGAGGGTGATGATCGCTCTGGAGGAGAAGAACCTGCAGGGATACGACCAAAAACTGCTCTCCTTTGAGAAAATGGAGCACAAGTCCCAAGAAGTGTTAGATATTAATCCCAGAGGACAGGTAGGGAGTAACCTTAGTTTACCATAACCTCTAAATATCCCCCCTGACATTTCACTCCCCCACATAATACTGAGATATACACGTCAACCGCAACATTAGCAGATGCACCATTTTTACTATCCCTGTTTGATAGATAGACTGCTTGTTTTGCAGTATCACGCCGAACACCATTCAAAATTGTATCTACGCAATGTTTTCCAGTTTACTGACGGAAAGATACGGTTTCTGAAGGCTTTAGATGAATAACATGGATGTGTACTTTAATTCGGCTTAAATTAAATTCACTTTGCTGCCCCTTTTAAAAGGAAAATTGGAATTTATATTACTTATTGAAGTGCCTTTCACAGGAACGTACCACAGAGGGCAGTGTACATCAGTAATGTCAACAGTACATGTGTACTATCAGCAGCTCGAAGTTATGATTAGCCTTTGAGTGCAATGTAAAGTCTTAATTAATGGTTTATGGGGCGTCTGTTTGACCAGTAAACAAGATAATTTAAAACTGACTGGATTTTGAAGGCAGTTTAGTGTAGGTATGCAGTAAGTATTTGGACAGTCATTCTACCTTGGAAAACACTACACACACTGTGATTCTTACCAGAGTTTGCTGACCGCCATATTTATTTAGAACACGCTTTAGAGAGCTGGATTTTGTCCCTCAAGAGTCCTTGTGATGCAGCTCAGCAGTTTGTCTTAATTAGCTCCCTGTGGTTATTAACATGGAGAGGTGAAGTCCCTCCTTTTCCGGTGTAGCCCATGGGATCTTACTTGGGGAAAGAATATAAATGTTTATAGAGAGAGACCAATATTTTTTTTTGTTTCTTTATGAATTGTGCCATGAATAATACACATAAGATAACTGTCAATTTCAAAGATAATTTAACAAGGCAATAAAGTCCCATCTTGGTGTGGTTTGGTTTAGTGTAAAACTGCTCAGTGAACTACACATTTCATTTTGCACAATATAATAATAACTTATCTGTATTTTACAAGTCATGCATAAATGCAACACAAAGTGCAGAACATAAAAACATTTAACAAGTCTCAAGAAGTACCAAGAAGAACAGTAAAGGCAGGGATAAAATAAATAAAATTAAATTCAAGTTAAAACTGAGAGGTAAGACAAGATAAAACAACCATCAGTTAAAATCACTTAAGGAGAAAGCAATGGTAAATGGATGTATGTATATACTGTATAATCAACAACATTGCCATCCCTTGTAACATTATCTTACCTGAGGTATTTTATCAAGTGACACCTGATCCTTTTTCTGTGCCTGGAAGTAAAAGAACAAGCAAGACCTGTTGCTTATGTGACTACATCCTGGTACAAAACACATAAAGTAGAAGCAACATTCAAAGATGGCGCCCATTCAGTCCAATGAGAATTGCTCCCCTGGCACATGAGCCAAAAAATCTTTCTAGCTTCTGGGTTTACTTCCTGCATATGCAGCCCACTGAATGTGTGCAGTAGTGTTTCCCACCTTGCCCTCGCCCAAGAGTTTCTGCTTGACCCATAGAGATAGGAGAGTTTTACAAATATAAAAGCCATGGATCAAAATTTCTAAAATAGTTGGAGTTTTTCCTGTCAGCGGTTTTACTGACTTCTCTTTTATAATGGTGGCTCATAGGGAAAATGCAAGGCTGTGTGACAATATCATGTGTAGGTTCTAGCCATGGTAGCTTCAGCAGCTAACATTAGCTTTTGAAGGTAGAAAGACATGTTGTCACTTCACAGTCCTATACGTCAGCAGTTTTACTACAAACGGACTTCCTTGACTTGCAAAAGTATCTTTTAAATTGAAAAACATCATATGTGTGATTCAAGGCACAATTTCAACTGTTAATTTTCCAAAGTAAGGTCCCATGGAGGTCCACCTGAAAGTGTGAGACTTCACCTCTCTATTAAGACAAGATACAGTATATGATGGTAACTCTTAATAGCAGTTAACCCTTGAATAGTCTGTCTCACTCACATTATAACTTGTTTGATTTTTAAGCTTCCCTCTTTCAAACATGGAGACACCATTGTGAATGAATCCTATGCCGCCTGCTTTTACCTGGAGGTGAGTGAGCCTGTCCATCAAAAAAACAAGAACAATTCTCAAGTCATTTTACACACACTAGCCCAGAATTCAACATGAATAGGGACATGTCTTTTCTCTTTTGGTGGCAGAGTCAGTTTAAGTCCCAGGGAAACAAACTGATCCCAGACAGCCCGGCAGAACAGGCACTGATGTACCAGCGCATGTTTGAGGGACTCACCTTCTACGAAAAACTCAGTAAGTCAAATAAATTAAAATCCCTTCAGTAGGCAGATCAAACTGCAGTGTATAGAACCTCCAAGCTGTAACAAAACAAATATGAACTCATTGGTCGTTTTTACATATTATTTTATTACCAAACAGATAAAGGAGCTTCTTCTGTTGGAATCATAACAGCATCGGGAATGTTGATTTTCCCTGTTTTGTTTCACTCTGTCATCAGTAAATCATCGTTCTGTTCATTTTAAGCAGCAGTGTAAAGCTGTACCAAATAGTTCAAAGCTTTGTTCATAATGTTTACATTTTACATCTAAATCAACATTCAAATGCAATTCATTTTTTTCCGTATCTATTGTAGAACATTAGGCTACACTATGATTAGTGTTATACTGTTTGTTGAATTAGATTCCAGCGATGGCTGTTTCTGACTTGTGTGATCCAAACATGTCCAATAACTGCAGAGAGTCATTTCAGTCATTTCAGTCATTTAAAAAAATTCACTTAAAAAAAAAAAAATTTTAAAATATCCTCTTTCAGTCCATACATGTTGATATTAAGCCTTCTAAAAACTACATTTTCACTGCAGTGGAAAAAAAACGTTTCACACTGGAGGGAAATTTTCAGATGGGAACATGCTGGCTGTAGCATTCAGCTGCTTCACCTTAGCACGTTTCCTTCATCTCTGATGACATATCACGGTCATTTTATGATTTAGTACAGTAAATTTATTACAGATTTCTCCTTTAAAGGACCAGTGTGTAGGATTTAGTGGCATCTAGCAATGAGGTTTTAGACTGTAACCAACTGAATGCTGCTCGCCTCACCCTCCCCTTTCAAGTGCGTAAGAGAATCTTCGATGGCCGTGAAACTCACGGAATCTATCTACTGTAGAAACGACATGGCCTCTGTGGACCCTCTGTAGATATAAACGGTTCATTCTAAGGTAACAAACACACAGTTCTTAATTTTCAGGTGATTACACTGATGAAAACATACACAGGAATATTATATTCCATTTCAGCCTCATTCTGCCCATGATCTCCCTAAATGTGACACGCTGGACCTTTAAACAATACATTATTTATCCTTGAAAATGCTGCGTTTATGCCAGTGAAATAGGATCACACCCACCCAGTGAAAATACTGAATATTTAATATGCGTGTGTGTGTTCTCTTTTCTTTTCTTTTTTTTAAGATGCAGTCATCTACTATGAGTGGTTTGTCCCTGAAGAAGAGAGGCATGACTCAGCTCTGAAGAGAAACAAAGAAACTCTGACCACTGAACTGAAGCTCTGGGAGGGTTACCTGCAGAAGGTACAGGAGTGTACAGGGATGTAAATCACGTGTTTGATCACAACACAGTATTACATTGATTCTTTAGACAATGATATGATATTTGCCAGTATCACAAAGTCTGCCTCGATACGACTTTGATTCAGTTTGGCGCTCTGCGATCTATATCAGATGATATCATATGTCCATTTAACACATTCAGTTAGTTTTATGACTGAACTCTTCTTCAGAACTTTGTGACAGACATGCCATGGGAATTTCAAAATAAAAGTTTATCTTAAAGATGATGATATAGACTGATATTGTCACTTTTTCACTACATTTACATGCCGTACTTTTCACCACTTTCTTTCAAGCTGGGCTCCGACTCTTACCTGGCTGGACCGTCCTTCTCACTGGCAGATGTGACCGTTTTCCCAACTGTTGCCACTCTTTTCAGATTCGGGTAGGCGGGAGAACGCTGCAGCATTTTCTAACAAGATAAATGATGATTGTAGATGTACGGCTCGACTTAACAATTCAAATGTCTCCTGCTTCCTGTTCTGTAGGTTGTCTGCTCAGAATTACCCTAAACTGGGAGAGTATTACGCTCTGCTGAAGGAGCGACCCAGCGTCAAAGCCAGCTGGCCTCCTCACTGGCTGGAGAACCCGAAGGGACAAGAGACACTTAAAGACATCTGAGATTCTCACACTTCACAGTCCAGTCATGCCTGCCTCTGATGTTTTAGTTTGGTCTCTATAAAAATGTTTTTTGTTTAATATAGTTTCAACTCCCAGTTACATTTGATACAGCTTTCTTTTTTTTTTTTTCTGACACTGAAAAGCAAAGAAAACGCTGAGATTGACAGTATGCTCTAAATACATTAATACTGCTACAGCAGAGACGTGCTTCTTTCTTTTTACTTTTTAACTTGTGGTCAAACTAACTCTTCAATTTAGTTTAAAAGTTTTTTAGAGGCTTGTTCCTGTCAAATATTTGACAGAAAACAGCTGATAAACACAGAGAGCATGTTTGATTATATTTTTTCACGCCTATCCTGTAACAAATCGATCGATCACTTTCTTCATTAATCAGCTAGTTGTTTGGTCCGTAAAATTTCAGTGGAAAATGTTGATCATTGTTGTGAAGAGGTAAAGAAACCAATAAATATTAACATTTCAGAAGCTGACACCAGAGAATTTTGACTTCTTTTTTTTAAATCAAAAAATATCTCAAAACGATTAATAGATTATCAAAATATATGCAGATTCATTTAATAGTTGATTAACAATTAATCATTGCAGCTCTATTTGTTTTATGTTCATTGTTGGCAACTGAAATTGTAATCCTACTAATAATCCCCATTGTACTTAAGGTATCTGTAATCTGATTACATCTTTTTTTTTAATCTGTAACTGCAATGGAACACAGTTACCTTGTTTTGTATCCAGATTACATAATCCTGTTACATGTAATGCGGTACACCCCAAGACATGTAAACGTTATTTCAGTTCGGTAAGTTTCAACCAATTTGTTGTACTCAATCACCTCCACTGCAGCTAACATGTGACTGAAACCCAGTTTGTCAAACATATGAAGGCCAAATAAAACCAAAGTGCCCCTGTTGAAGCTGCAAACAAAGTCTGAGTGAGAGATGTATTCAAGTTTGGACCTTACAGTTGCTCGTGGAGACCTTATGGCAACACACTACAGGAAGAAACATTATGTTTTCATGCACTGGTCAATTTTGAGATTTTGGTATATTTGCTTCCAGAACACGTCTTCTTTCAGAGTAGTGTTTAGAAAACACCTAAAATAAATATTTAAGTCTTTACTACACTTTCTCTGTTTGCATCTGGAAATTTCTCCTAAATTCACCAAAAGTTAACAATATATAATGCCTCATTAGCATATTTAAACAAAGTTTAAGACAACTTATAATACAAAAGACAGTTTTCTTTATTTCCCTCTTCACCTGTAGTGTCTCATGATCACATAAGAATTGTACACAACGTTGCATAAACCCCAGTATTCAGGCCAAACCTGCCATAGATTTTCAATCGTCTCTCATGAAAAGGTAGGCAGTGTCTTTGAGGACAGGACCCGCTGGTTTTATTGTTTGAGCGATGGTGGCAAAACCGCTTTGCTCTGCACAAAGGTGAGTGAAATGTCCTGTGTTATCATGACTTTGCATATATGAGATTGACGTACATCAAATCCTGCACATGATTTTGCATTTTATGTAAATTTCACAGGTTATTTAGTACATTCACAACAGCTGCACTGTAATGTAAATAGACTTCCTGTGTACACTAACAGGAGAACAGCAGCATTCACAGTGACACTGACAAA
>JAJHUR010075912.1:0-76961 GCA_027495735.1 Lutjanus campechanus | reverse complement strand
GTTCAGCTCTCTGTACTTTTATATCTTCACACTGAATCTTCATGTTTTTAAATGTAGTTTCTCTCCTCTGTCTGTGTTTTTTACTGCCAGGTGTCTGTTTTATTACACACGGTTGATGTCTGTCGGTCTGTGCTCGCTCACGAGCCTCGTTAACGGTTACTTGCGCTCATGAAGGGCGTGCTGCTCATCTAGTGGGAGGAGCTGAGGACACAGAAAACCAACCCTAACTCAGATGAGACTCAAAAATCAACCGTTTTCAGGATTTCTACCTACTGCAGCTTTAAGTACCATAAAACTTTGAATAATTATTAAACGCTGAAAAGATGGCAACTCACTTCTGACAGAATCCTTCAATAAAGTACAGTAATTGCTGTCAGAAAAAAATCGATACCTTTGCAGCCCTACAAGTACGTATACAACATCACACAACCTAAATGTTAGAAAAGCAAACTACTGAAACAGAAACATAAAACTGCCACTAATTATAAAGTACTGTGTGGAGCTTCATGTTTCACACATTTAAAAAAGATTTCTGTCTGAAGAGTGTTTTTCATCCTCCCCAGTAGACAGATATGTCTGGAAAAAAGAGTTTCAGACCTCTGCTTTCAATCACTGTGATCTTTCAGGTGGAAAAGTCCTCAGTGAACCCAGCACGCACTGGTGGCATGAACGCACACCTACATGTCTACACACATGCGCGCGCACGTGCACACACACACACACACACACACACACACACACACACACATGCACTCACACTCAGCATGATTGCAGCAATAGTCCCAGAGAGCCCAATGATGACTCATCCAATGCTCCAATTTCATGTACCTGAGCACACAAACACACCGACACACATGAGATAATGAGATCTCATCCAGCTTCTGACGGCCCCATGTGCCCTTTAATGCGGCAGCAGAACAACTGGGCCACTTAGCAATATACGTGACCACCTACACACTTGTCTGATTGGTCCAAGTAGGTCAGTGCTTCCTAAATATGTCTGGGCCCAGCACTACAGACGCACACACACACACACACACAACACAAGTGGTCATGCGCGTACTGGCACACAAACAAGTCGGCGATCTGATTGGCTAACGTGGGCTCTGCGTTCTATACATCACTGCGTATCTGAGCCACAGGTGCCTGGGGAAGGGTGTGCATTGCCGTGGCAACACGAAGCAGAGGGCGGGAACAACTTATAGCAGTATGATGTGAGGAGACTATCAATGATGGAGGGTAATACATGTGAGACTCCCTCTGAATGACTGATGGAGGGATGCAGGGAGAGGACAGAGGGTGTCTGAGGTGAGTCTTGGACATTTTCTGTCTCTCGCTGTAGTCTCTCTGACACTCTTTACTGTGTACTTTACACTACTTTCATTCTCTCTTTTCCTTCTCACATTTTGTCAAACAAGGAACAGAGTGTGGCCACATTGTATCATATCAGTGTATTTCAAAGAACCGAGTTAATATGCAGCAGCTCAGTTCATTATTTCCATGCATGAATCTCATCAGCTGTCTTATGACGAAAGTAAAACTGTTCCACAGTCAAAGTGATTTTACACAGATCATAATTTTCTAAGATGATTTAGGAAATCTAGGCCATGGTGCTTCTTTTCTCCTCTGTGGGGTGCCCTGGACTTACAACTGAAATCTACCCATCTCATATTGCAAGACAAATTGTCTTCTTGTTGTGCTTCATGCAGGTTTATCCAATCAGGTTTAGAATGGATTCCATGAATGATTGGTGCTGCTAAATCACATAAAAAATACAGAATCATCACAAACCAGTAAGGAATTAGCACAGCAGTGCTTTAAAGCTACTACAAGGAGCTTTAACTGGTGATGAAAAAGTCTCAATTTATTACTGATGCCTCTGTATGACCTATGTAAGTTAATGAGGTCATACACCAGAAAACTGCTTGTTTCTGAACAGCTGTTCTTACTGCCTGCCATCAGGTCAGATTCTCAGCGAAGTCAGATGAAAAGAGCCTGTGTTTACATTTTTCCATGTTACAGTGAGTCTTGTCATGGCACACTGTCTCCCTAGTGGCTGTCCTGCATGGCTGTCAAGCTAGGGTGTGAGTTTACCTTGTAACATAGTGAGTGTTAGTAAAGCAGTGTATTTAAGTTTCCCCCTTTTCCACGCAAAGGATTCAGAGCCACAGCAGTCGCATGTTAGCCAGTTAAAAAGAGGCAGAAGGAAATTTTACCTTAAATAATTTCAATTTTTTATGTTATACATTGTGGTTATTATGGTGGAAACACCACTGCTTTTGTCCACAAGGGCCTCCAAAATCAAATCATAAATGTTACTTATAGCAGCTAATGATAAATGCTAATGTCAGCATGCTCACAATGCCAATACTATTATGTTGATGTTTAAAGGACCAGTGTATAGGATTTAGAGACATCTGCTGGTAAAATAGCAGACTTGCAATTAACTTGCCTTCCAAGCATGTAGGAGAAAGCTACGAAAAGCCACATCATGACACATGACACATGAGGCTGAATTCTATTGGTTTTGCAGGCATTTAGTCATAAATCAAAGTATTGGACAAATTTAACTTTTGGCCCAATGATGGCACTAGAGGAAAAGATGGAAATACTAGAGTGACTGCAGTTCATTTCATTGGCAACATGAATGCCTGCACCTGTGGAGTACAGGAGGATACAGAGGAATTACCTTCTAGAGACGATGAATGTCAAACAAAAAGACATGGCAATCCATCCAGTTGTTGTCTAGAAACTAAAAACATCCATACTTTGTAAGCATTCACCCCTCTTGTTCACTGCTCCATCAAATTGCATCTCCCAATATTACAGTCAGTGATGGTACGAGGGTGTGTACCCATGGCATCATGAATAACTTGCACATCTTTTGATGCTGAAAGGTACAGGTACAGGTTTTGAAGCAACATATGATGCCATCCAGATGACGACTCTTTCAAGAACGTCAATGCGCTATGGGCGGTATGGTCAAATTCAAACACCACAGTATTTTTGATCAAATAGCTCAATATCGATGTTGTTACAATATTGTAGGGTTGACTATTGGTGCTTTCACAAAATATTAACACAATGTGATATTTGATAAATAATCATCAGTAATGTGGATATAATGACTACATGGGTAAAGACAAATAATAGACCAGCTAGAACGGCCTGATGAGTTCAGAAAATTACATCACGTTACTGGAATGCAGCCTTTAAAGCC
This sequence comes from Lutjanus campechanus, assembly GCA_027495735.1. Lineage (NCBI taxonomy): Eukaryota > Metazoa > Chordata > Actinopteri > Lutjaniformes > Lutjanidae > Lutjanus > Lutjanus campechanus. The sequence continues at coordinate 73,741 of JAJHUR010075912.1, read as the reverse complement.
AGGAAAAGACAACGCTTGTGCCATATCAAGATAAAACGATTTCCAAAATCTAAGACGATATCTTGTCTCATATCACAATATAGATATAATATTGATCTATTGCCAAGCCCTATACAGAAGCATATCAGTATTACAGTTCAGCCAATCAGGAAGGCACATCAGTTTAAGATTGGTCCTCAGTAGGGTTGTTCCAATACAGTATAGGAAAATGAATAAACTTGTGTATCTGTCAATACCCAAGTATCCCAAGTTTATGTACCAATCTGATACCACCATAATACCATAATTTATTAACCCGGAAACTGGACCTGGTTACTTTCCAGCTGTATGCCACTATTTTTTATTTTTTTATTCATTTATTCTTCATATGTATTTGTTCATGTTTTACAAAATGTAAAACGTAACCTCAGCCAGACTATAAAACAATGATATTGGCTGATACACAACATTCAAGTACCAGAATTTGCATTGGGAAGGAAAAAGTAGTATTGGAGCATCGGTACTCCACTGTACCCATCCCTGCTTAATGCTACAATCATCAGACTTAACAGTGGGGATGGTGAGTACTAGATGTGCACTGCTAGCTTCTGTCTACACATATCGCTTAGTGTCTGAGCTAAAATGTTTCACTTTACTCTCATCAGGCCACAAGGCCATTCGGCTGCAATATTCTTCTGTTTCACTGCTCTTAACAGCCTTTGTTGAACAATGGCTCTAAGACTATTGAGTCATGAACAGCTTGGCAACTCAACCAGTGTCTTCCCAGCTTTTATTGAATGTTACTTTGTCTCTGGGTTTGGAATGTCAAATGTTTGTTTACAGACCATTTCCTTTTATTTTACATAATGCATATTTTAAAATATGGTAGTAAACAAGACTAACAGTCCTGGTAGTGGCTCCGTGAGGCTAAATTTAGGCACAGAGGTACTTTGAGCTAAATACTAATGTCAGCATATTCACATTTTCGCAGTGACAATGTTAACATGCTGACTTTTAGTTGCTATATTGATTTCATGTTTACTACAGTACAGTCAACAGGTTAGTTTATTAGCATACTAACATTTCTTACTTACTTAGTATTAAACACAGAGCATCACTGAGGCTGATGGGAATGTCAATGGTTTTGCAGGTATCTGCAATTTTGACTTGATGATGGCTCTACATGAAAGGTCAGAGGATCAAAGTTCATCTCCTCCGAGGGCCACGTCTGTACTTTTTGCTCACGATACAATCCACAGACTGGTAACCATAAATGTGGGCTATGACTCATCATAGTTGTCAGGTCAAGCCTTGTTTACCACTGACATGCACCAACTGAAGCATGAAAATTAGAAAAACTGATTGATATGTTTACATATTGTACTCTGTTATGGTTGCTTCAAGCTTCAAACTATTTCAAAGTCTCTTTTGTGGGAGGTTTCTTTGCCAGGATGTATGTTATTGTAGGAGAGTTCAAATTCACTGAATGACATTTACTGCAAAGCGCTTTTTCCATCTCTCTTAATCTCCTGTCTGTCTCCACTCTGGATCATATAATAAGGCAGAAATGCCATTTAAATGTCACTTAGTGATATGACCAACCCTTCTGTTCCACCAGGCGCAGCTCTATGATGTTGCGCCTGCGACGCGCTTTTGTTCCGTCCTCCGCAGGGCTTTATACCCACCAGGAGCGTTTCAGGAGCGGAACGTTTTACTTGCCCGATTTTGTTGACCTGGTCATTTTTATTTCATGTTTGTGCTTTTGTACATTAAAAGTTAAGTTATGAACGACGTGGATCAAAAATCTGCGGCTGTGTTTTACTAGTTTAGTTAAAAACATATTTCACATACAGCGTAGGAGGAGAACACATGCATTTGATGTGATATATGAGCTTGAGTCTGAGTGTTTTATTTTGAAAATTGACTGGACGCTCTATGTGGTTCCTGTGTCTGACTTCCTTCCCGGCTCAGTCTGCTCTGTGCAGCTTGATGTAGCTTCCCTTAAAAAAAGACTGTGCATATTTGAAGTGGAGCAGAGTGGAGAGCTGCATCTGCATGCTTCTGAAATACTCTGTGGTGTGTCTGGTGAAATCATAAGTAATCATCTCTGGCAGAGGAATCAAGCCATAAATGAAAAGATAAGGAATGAAAAGCTTCAAGCATTTTTCTGTTATTCATCGGTACAATTTAACCACGGCTCCTGTGAACAAGATGAAGAAAAATGACAAGAAAGTGTGCTGATAAACAAGCACGGAAAATAAGAAAAGGGAACTCACCGCTGCATTCTTCTCTTTACTCTTAATGCTTTTTTTTTCTCCCTTTCTCTTCGCTGTCACACAATATGGATCTTCTGTGGAGTTTAATCTGCCAGGAAATTCTTTATTCTTTGTGGCTTGCCTCCAGAGTAAGAAGCTGATGAAGTTCCCGAGAACTTCTCCTGCTCCGTGGGCAGCTCCACTTCTCTGAAGGCTTCACAGGGTGAAGAGGCAGCTCAAGGCAGGAGGAACATCTGAGTCTCGTCTGTGATCTCTGAAGGCCTCTTGGGCAATTGCTGATTTATGCTACCGCTTAGATCACAAAGCTTGTGTATGATGTGACTTTGCTGAAAAGCAAATGAAGTGAAGTTGCCTGCCAGGCAATACTCCTGAGTCTCTCTCCCTGCTTCTCTGGAGGCTTCCCTGGCTACTGTTGCTATACTCCCGCCTCTAAGGCAAATGGAAGATGCTGAAGTGAGTTGTCTACTGGGTAGATTGAAGCACCAGGCTAGTGAGCATGTGATACCTGCTAGGTGAATTGAAGCACCAGGATAGTGAAAGTTCCCTTCTGTTGACTGAACTGTCTGCTGAGGTATATAGTTGCCTGCCAGGTATATTGTATAGACGGGTGAGGCTATTGTGAGTGTGTAGCTTCCTTTCTGATCCTTTTCCTTCCAGTAACAACTGTCCCGACGTCCGGGCTACGAGAATGGTTCAGTACAATTTAGGCAGTGAGCAGGTCTGAGCTGGCAGGTGGTAAGAGGTCCAAGGTCATTGCTGGTCGTCACGGTTGCAGTGAGGAGATCTTGAGAGGCAATACAGGTTGTCACGGTAACGGCAGTGAGGGGTCACAGGAGTATCTTTGCTCTGTGTTCCCGTCACTGGGTTGGCTGATTCGGTGGAGGAGGTAGGCAGTGGGAGAAAATCCCTGAGGTAAATGGAGAAATGTTGCACGAAGAAGAGAAGAAAAAAGAGGAACTGATAATAACGGATAATAAATTGCTGTTTTTTTTCTTCCTTTTCTAGTTATCTGGGAGGTAGAAAGCAGACAAGGTTTTCTCTGATTGGCGGGGACGGTGGGAGGTAAAACTGTGCTGTATCAATCTTGAGTTTTTTCTTCTAATGTCTTTTGAAAAAGAATGCTGGTGGTTTCCCAGTGTCCATCTGAAGAAGGCAATCCTCGGCTCTGCCTCTCAACATGCACAGGTAGGTTTCCTCAGGGGCTCCACCTATGGAAGACAAAAACACACACAGGTTAGAATATGACCAACACAACATTATTCCTATTATTTTTGGGGCTTCACCAAGGAAGTCCCTTAGCACAGAATCCACTTGCGACTTTTATTAATGGAATCTCATCACAGTTGAGGACTTGATGACTTCAGGACTCATCAAATTCTCCAGACTTAATTACAATGCAGTTTAAGAACATATTTTGAGAATAATAGGACCCTATGGAGGTTAAAGGAGCAATATGTAACAATTTCACCTGCAAAAATTAGTATTACAGTCTAAATCGTGAGTTAGGAGCCACCACCACTTTTTAAAATATTAATGATGATTTCTTGCAACTTATAAATTTCATTGATTTAAATTAATTTAAACTATAATTAACATGAAATGGGCAAACAATAACACAAGTTATGTGCCGGAATAGAGAGGAAAATGTCAAAGAAGTGAGTATTTCAAATTAATCTCTGATGACATATGGTAATTTTATGGTTTATGACATTAAAAATATTGCAGATTTCTCTGTTAAATGCCCGAGACCCCCTGCCAATCATTCAAAACTGATGAGCAGTAAAATCATTAAGAAATTCAGTTGCCCTTGACTTGGCCCTTTCGGATTTGCTACAATTGCAAAGTGGCCACAGACAAGTGGCATAAAATACAGACATAACTTAAATATTGAAACAAAACTGAAAAGAAAACAAAAACAAGAACAGAAAACTTAAAGTATCTGAAGAGATATTTGCCTGTGACATCAATGCTGCACCTAAAAAAACAAAAAAAACAGCCAAACAGCAACACGGGGCAAAGGCATCATGCACTTATTATCCTGGAATCAAAATCTCTCAGACATAAACGGTCCAGATGATAGAACATCAGGTGATTTAGAAACTCTGCATTGACCTTTGATTTGAATGTATTTGCCTGTTTATGTTTTAGTCTTGTGATCAAGGGTAAACCCACAGTGACCTCACCCACTGGTTTGCGGACTACCATTTTGAGATCTCGTGTTTGGCATTAAGACTGTCGCCATCTTGTTTTTTTGGAACTATTAGTGACTGTAGCTGGAGGGTGATGTACTATGAGTTGGGTGGTGTTTGGCTTTGTTACAAACTTTCTTGTATTACAGCTAAACAGTGCACTTAAATATGTTTTTTAAAAACATCTGATTTGAGACATGGGCAATGTAGTAAGAGAATCTTGATTCATATTTGATCAGCATGCCTAGTTTGACAGTATGATCTGAGTTTCATGAGCCACGTGTAATGCACTGGACAAACTCACTCAATCCAGAGGTTGCCACGCTTTCAAGCCTACCCTGCTTTATTTATTTTACTATGAAAGGGGTGATAATTTACAAAATGAACTTTATGCTGTATTGAAAAATACTTGAAACTGGCAATTGAGAGCATGAACACATGAGGAAACAGTTTACTGAGGTAATAATTCAAGTGAGATGGCTCAATTTTAAACGAGAGTACATACAATCAGACTAGATTTTGCAGTCTGTGGGGTCGCCCCCCTGCTGGCCATTACAAACAATGCAGGTTTAAGGCACTTCTGCAAGCTAAGTTCACTATTTAGTATATGGTCAGTGTTTCTTATTGTAGGGCTGTACCAAATATTCTTCTTCACATTCAAAGCTTCTATTGATTGATTGTTTTCAAATGAAACTTCAAATGTCTCTTGCGATTCACCAAATTACATGAGCATGTATTTTTTAATTAAATCATCTTCATTTAAAGAACATAACTCGTCGGTTTTGTCGACATACATGTAAATTTTGGTGCTGTCAGACCACCCCATTTATACAGGGGTGTTCTGTTTGAATATTGTGTCAGACAAAAACATTGTGAATTTTGGAAACAATCACATTTATCTTTTTTCAGTAAGTGTTTACTTTTGGACTTTACACATTATAGAGTTATTTGTAATGTTTGGATCACACAAGTCAGTGGCCTAATCTTTATCTGCAGCTGTTAAACAAAGCTTCAAAGCTTCAAACTATTTGGTACAGTCCAGACTTCTTGTTAACAGCTGTATAGTCCCGACCATTACATGTTAGTATATGTTAATGAATGTCTGGCGATGCACTCCCCAGTCCCCCAGGCAACCCTGAACAAGTATGTCAGGAAACTGGATGGAAGAAAGCTGAGGGCTTAACCGTCCTCTTTCTTATATTCTAAGTCAGTGAGGGGGTGTTTTGTTTTTACCTGCATAATTTGGTTGGTTTCCAAAATGACTATCAAAACGGTTCCTTTTCGCCTGTAATTACAGTACATTAGATGTGGCAAAGTGCGTACCATTTCAATCATGAAAATACTCCTAAGTGGTTGCAATTACATACATATAACAGATGTGTCAAAAACACACTGCTACACACAACTTGTCTGATGCAACAATGTGTTTCTGCGTGTTACAACGGATCTGTAGTGCTGAAAGAAGCATATAAACAAATGCATGGAGTTTGTTCTGCAATAACAAAAGCTACAGTACTTGTTCAGTATGCAAAGCAGCCACTGAGTGGAAAATCTATTGTTGGCAACCCACATTTGAATTCACACAATGTACAGACACATACGCACACACACACACACATTCCCTGTTAATCTTCCTCCATCTGTGCAAGCTGTTCTTGGGTTGGGTCTCTGTCACATACACATACATCTCATGGTGTGACTCTGTCTCATACAGACAAAAACAAGATAGATTCATGGTAAGACACACACACGCACACACACAGACACAAACGCAGGTAAAGGCTCCACTCCACGCTAAGTGGTGACGACCAAAGCAACCATGAGAGTCAAGGTCTGTCCTCCATTTTAAGAACATTTTTAAGACTCACACTCCACCTTTTCATCTGAATACCCTCTATTTGCATGACTGAGGCTCAAGCACTCTTAACATGGTTAGCACCACTTGTCGATACATCAGCAGTGAAAAGGACAGGCAGACACACAAAGTCCTACACTCACAGACTCACTCACTCATTGATTCAATTAAAATGAGACGTAACCAAACTTTACACCCACCCACCAGGCGCAGGAAACTCTTCAAGGAGCCGTGATTCACTACTTACAAATTAATTTAAAGAATTACTCAACGCAGTGTATGAACATCCCCCTAACTTGAGACAAATGCTGGTTAAAGGTGATCTTTTCCCTGCAAAAACCCCTACTTTCCATGAGCATCAGTGTGGTTCATGCACAAAGTGCAGTTTCACATTTAAGTGTACCACTTACGCTCACCTGGTAACAGGTAAAACTATGAAATGTGAAATGTATGAAATGTTTTTTAAATGTTGCTTTTATTGAAACAACAGGTGTATTTCTACTTCTGTGTAATGTGATCTGGATAACCTTCAGAGGAATGTTGATACCTCGGGTACCTTTTTGGATGTTTGTCACCCAGTGCGATTTGGATGCTTAACCACACCTGCTGTTGCACAGCTTGTCAGCCTATTGAGGTGCATGATGTATAAGTACGGGTATGGTTTCCATTGTTCAAACATTCTGACCTGATGAGTGGGATTGAGACATTGTCTCAGTTAAGCTTTTGTGGCATCAACACAACAGACTCACATAGGAACAAGACACCCAGACTGAAAGACACAAAACGTTTCTCAGTGGTCAACTGTGTTTCTTTGTAGTTCTTTTGTGTCTCTCTGTGGTCATTTTGTGGCTTTTTGTGGTCATTTTGTGTCTCTTTGAGGTCATTTTGCATACTTTTGTAGTCCTTCTGTGTATTTCTATAGTCATTTTGTGTCTGTATCTGTCTGGGGTTGTTTTCTGTCTCTTTGGTTGTTTTGTGTCTTTCTGTGGTCATTTGTGTCTCTGGTTGTTTTGGGTCTCTTGATTTTTGTTTTTTGCCTCTTTATGGTTGTTTTGGGTCTCTGGATTATTGTTTTGTGTCTCTTTGTGGTTATTTTGTCTCCCGGTCATTTGATTGACTTGGAACGTCAATCAAATTTTATAGTCACGTAATACAGAGACTCTTCATGCAGGTCTATTCAGAAGTTCATCCATGATACTGAAATGCCAACCACCTAGAACCTTTTGACTCTTGTTGCGAGGGCTGTGCCATCCCTGGCCACCTCCACAGAGGCAAACACACCCATACTCCAACAAAAGTCTGTTTGAAACCTTAACTAAGGGCATGTAGGCAAGAGATGTATAACACCAGCACAGTAAGTCAGGGTTCATGTATACACACTTGACCTCTTTGCCCTCCTTTCACTTCTATTTGTGGCAAGCGCAACAACAAAAGGCACTACACTACTAGTATCTTCTCCCTAATACACATGAGCCTCCCAGGCAAACAAATCAGACCTCAGCAGAGGGGCTAATTAAGCGGCAGCAGGAAACGCCAAATGAAAGAGACATCAAGATTAATCTTCTGAAGGAAGACCGTAGCAGAGAAAGCCGGGCTGAAAGGAAAAAGCCATTTCGTACAATATGCATTATTCTGTAAGCAGGAGGGAAAAGAACTTCCCTCCCCCATCAGCTACAGTGACAGATGTACGGTACAGGCTGCTATCAGTAGTTCAACAGAAATACAGTACGAGTGTCAGAATGCAAAAGAAACTCTGAGTGTATGGCTGGTTGCCTGCCAAATTAGCTGTGAACGTGGAAAAAAAGACACCATCCGTTGACAGAATTAACAACCATTTGGCTGTTGGAAAGGCAGACAAAGACAGAGTCTGGATGCAAAAAGAGAACAAGGGAGAAGACGGGGTGACCTGGTGGCTCAAGAGTCTTACAGATCCAGGGCCTGATTTCAGGGTCTTTGGAGCTCATTCCACTCCACTTTTTCATATTTCCTCTCTGTCTCTGGTTTAAGACTCTCAGTATGAGGTTGACAATTTCCAGTAATTTCCCAGCTGTCAAAAAGTACATGAACAGAGCAAAGCCATCAAAAAATTGATCCAAATAATGAGTACTGTCAGTGTCAGCTTTTGTGCTGTATATCAGGTCAAAATGTCAAGTTGTCCAATACTTTGGTTGATGAACACATAGCTGCAAAACTAATAACATTCCCATGAGCATGGGAATAGGTTGCCATCTCCAATGCATCAAGTCAGTCTAAACTCAACTTCAGATTGCTGTCAGCATTCAACACAATCTCCCCCATGAAGCTGATTGGCAAACTGAACACTCTGGGCTTGAGTACCAATCTCTGCAAATGGATCTGGACTTGGACCTCACAAACGGACCCCAAACAGTTCGGATTGGCGGTCTCTCCTCCTCCACACTTATTTGTTCAGTCAATCTACTGTAGAAAGTTTTTGAATGTTATTTTTGTGAGCACTAAAATGTGAATCACATTAATGTCTTTATTCAACTCTATGTTATAAATGATAAATAAATCTACCTTGTACCTTGAATAAACAGTATGGCAAAATATCTGGCAGATAAATGTACATGATGATTTATACTAACATATGGCCCAAACTTAACATGCATCCCACAAACATCATCCTACTGTTGCAAACACCCACAAATGTGTTTTAATATGTGATTGAAATAGTCATTAAAATGCAACTTATTCCTGTTTGAGTGATGTTTAGTACAGTACAAACTACAGTGCCCAGCTGTTTAAGTAATTTACTTTAGCACCAAAACAATCAGTTGATTACTAACTTGATTACTTGATGATAAATGGAGAAAACAGCCGACACAAATATAGATAATAGCATGTTTCTTCAAACATAACTAAATCTATCTATCTATCTATCTATCTATCTATCTATCTATCTATATACACACATATGAGACATACTATTTTTAAAGATTTATAACTTCAGTAGAAATGAATGGGCTTGGGGCTTGGAGCATTGTTGATTTTCCTTGTTTTTCTTTTTGTCTATAGTTTGAGCCAAAAGAATTAATTTACTGTATTATTTTAATATTCAGCATTTTTACACATTTTTACTGCACAATGACGATTTTTGGATTCAGAGTGTGAGGGTTTAGGGCTATTTGGTAAGTGAGTAGGCTGACTGCCTGTCTTTGTTCTGTATCTAACCCTAACCTTTGACTTTGGAGACGAGGCAGGAAACCAAAAAGGGAAGTTATCCTCCAGGCATTAATAAACGATCACATTGTTGGTTCATTGTCTCTGAACCTGCTGACTTGTCTTTTACTACTAAGAGGCTGGCACACTGACCTGGAACAGCATGCATGCATGGTTGCATCTGTGTGTGTGTGTGTGTATGTGTGTGTGTGTGTGTGTGTGTGTGTGTGTGTGTGTGTGTGTAGTAAGCACAGTCTCTTGGCTGAAGCTCTGTCTCAATATTTGGCAGCAGGTAGCAGTGAGGTCACAGCATTTGTATCTAGGACTTTTTTTTCATGACTTTTTCTCCTATGATTTTGGATGTGGATGGGGTTCTAAGACTAGAAAAACTCCCACCAACCCACCTACACATGCTCTGCAGGAACAGCGGGTGCTCAGCCAAATTTGTGTGTGTGTGTGTGAGTGTGTGTGTGAGAGAGAGAGAGAGAGAGAGAGAGAGAGAGAGAGAGAGAGAGAGAGAGAGAGACCTTCTCTCGCCCTGTGCATTGCAATGTTGCCAGTCACACCAGGCTAAATGAAATGTTTTTCGGCAGCTTTTTTACTAAGACAAGAACCGTGTTTGCTCCAAAAAGCTTAAAAAGATAAGAGCATAATATGTCAGCATAATTGAAAATGTCTTTCCCCGCTTTGAAGCTCTACTTGCATATGTGCATTTTTTTAATTTGGTAAGTAGCTGGGCTGTAAAATTAGGATCACATGCTTGTTAGTCAGTGTGTGGCACTGCAGAAGGCTGTTGTGACAGAGCAGTGTGTACTCACTGGCTTTAAGTTATTATACAGTATGTGAAACTGTGGGTCAACATAAAGAGACAGGGCACGTGATCTTCTCAAACTGGTGAAGCCTGTTTAACAATGCAGCATGTTCTATAGTTTGATGGCAGTGAGCCACCACAAAGCCTGATAATGTCCCAGCTTTCATGTTGGTTTGGGTGTGGTGTTCCTGATATGGGCATGTAATGAATGTTTCTCTGACAGTGTTCACGCCTGACTGGATCATTCCCTCATGTGACATCCAACCTGCAAACTGATCTATTTCCCTTTATCTGAAGGAGATCATGACACAAACATATGGGAGCGAATTCACATAGAATGGATTGCGGTCAGTGATAGCACCACAATAACTTGCACATTCCTTGCAATCGCAGTCTGCCCTTTCTCAAGGTCTGATTCACGAAACACATACACACACCAGTGCAACTGGCTGTAAATTTTTATGGATCACCCAACCCTAGTATACATATTACCAAATTTAAATATGTGCAAATAGCAGAGCACTGAGACACAATTTGCTTGGCAGTGCAGGTAGAGCTGCATTTTACCTTTTGCGGGCGCTTTAAGAACAACATGGTTTCTTCTTGTCTGATTTGTGCAGGTTTAGCGGCTGCAAAATCCATGTAATCATTTTGCAAATTCAACCAAGGTCAAGGTAACTGTAATAAAATCAAAGAGAATACACTACTGAATCAAACCCTGTCATTTTTTACAGACATCATATGATAAAAATACTATTGTGTTGCGCTACAGTAGCAAAATAAAAGGAATTAACTTAGATTCAATAAAAGCACTGAAATATCAAGTGGCACTAGCCCTATAAGCACTGCATTGCTTTACCAGTGAGAGCACAAACAGAGATGCTTTCATGATATCAAAGAAATTAGTATTCAGATTAGCAAATGTCATTCAGACAGTGAAATGACATGTAAAGTCAAGTGAGAGATTTATGACAGGAAAGTAATGAAGCTAAACATTTTCATCTACAGGACCAGAAATTTCTAATTAATTCCTAATAATTCTCAAGTGAATTTCTAGGACAAAACAACATAATTTAGTACTAATTAATTAAATAGAGACTCTATTCAACTGGTACTTTACCAAATAATACTTTCTGATTAAACATATTAAATAAGTTACTGTACCCTTTCTTAGTCTCTGACAATTCAACATATAGTAAAATAAAAGCACCATGTAACAACTGTGTCCAGTGCTGCAGTCCAAATAACAAGATGGAGCCAGAGATAGTATATTAAATGTTGTTTTATAGTGTATTAAAGTTGTTGATGCAAATGCAGCACTACAGCAGGAAAAACAGATGACTAAACTTGATGTAGGCAAGGAGTGCCCAGTAGAAACTGGCAGAAACTGATGTAAAACTGAAACAAGTTCATGTTTCTGATGTTATCCATATAAAAAAGAAATCAACATAACCAATTTTGACACAAATGTCCACAATATTAATAGCTGAAAGAGCTTTAAATAGTCAGTTTTCAGAAAAAGAACCATTAAATAACCGTTCAGTTATCTTGTGGGCAGCTTCAAATCAGTAGTAAAACCTATCACATACTTTCCTGATAAAATAGAATAGGAATATAATAAGAGTATTATACAGGGCTTGATATGATAAGCTAGGTGAACTCAGTGCTCCAGGAAAATCGTTTTTAAAATGCAGCATTTATCAAGAGCATTTCTCACCAACATAATGAGCTAGCAGACTATGAAGAGTCTCTTTTCTTTCTGTAATAACCCTAACATCTTGGATGGAAAGTGGAACCCATAGAAAGTGGGCTATTAAAGCTGTGTGTTTATGATGGTGAGTAAAATGCCATTTTTCATGCAGTCTTCTTCATATATCTGCACTGTTATCCTTTCTCTACTCCTCATTAAAATGAACTGAAACCATCTGGCTTCTTTTGATCATCCCTCTCAATGTGAACCACTGCAGAATAGATACACCTGCGGCTTGACTGCAGCAAAGTACATCTTTTTTTACATATAATATGACTGATTCCATGCCAATTCACCTGGTAGACCAAATTTTAATTGCATATTTTTCAGGAAAATGTGGCCGGGTGCTGTCTAGAATGGGTCTAAGATGAAAGGAGCAGGGGTCATTGCTGTCTCACGGGTGTTTGAAAATGGGCGTGCAGTCTGTCACATCCTTATAATCAGATAATAGATCTTGAAAAAGAAAGAACACCCTGAGAAATAACGAGAAAAGCCATTCACACAAGTCTTCACAATGTTGGAAATGATGAAACACAAATCTATTTTAATCTAGCTCGGGTCTGATGAGGAGCCCTCGATTATATATGAATTAATATTCCTTTCATGTCACGTCTGTGATTCATTCAGACCCACTCAGTGCAATTCACATGCCATCTGGGACTCCAAAATGCAGTATGTGCAATATGACACATGCAGGTTGTGTAAATAAGAAGCGGGAAATCAGCATGAGCAGCATGAGCTAACTGACACTCAAGGCTGAGCGAAGTGAAGTGAAGGAGCTGAGTAAGGCTCAATGGTGAGAAAAGAAAGATGATCTAGAGGACAGTATGGACTGCAAACAGAGCAGCGTGTCTGATTATCAGTCCTGTCAGGGTGAGGAGCAACATGTCCGGCTACACTGTCGCTGGAATTTGAATTATACGGTAATTTCATGCAAATGAAGCATCTATGTTACAAAATAATAAAGCCATTAATGAGACCCTGACCTGATTTACAATTTTATTCCTCCATTTTATAAAGCAATGAAAGAGAAAAAGAACCTGAAAGTCTAAATCACTGGAAATCTTTTCCAGTGTGACTTGTGAGGAGTGAGTAGGAGGGTCTGTGCTGTTTGCTTTGGAACATAAGTATGCAACTGAATTGAAAATCAATTTTTATTTCATTAATTTTCATTGGGTTTTTATGTACGGCTGTTCCCCCGTTTCATGCACTTTCATCTGATAGCCATTTATATAGAAATGTCTTTTAAATCTGAGTACCAACACTGTAAACTCTGATGATGTTATTTGAATGAATTTATGCAGAGTTGCAACCTGAAAATAATTAAATGAATCCCTCAATGCTGCTTTAATTGCAGCACCACAAAAGTAAAACATGAAACTAACAAATTAATCACAATTTTTAAAAGCTACTGCGAACATGTTAGCAAATATTATTAATACTATTAATACACACATCCTGTCGACACAAAGCAAAATTAGCATCTGTTTGAAGTTGTGTTTCTGACCATTTTACAATTGTTGGATTAAATAGAAATCTGAACTGTGATCATTCATTATAAACTGTTGATGACTCATCCTGCACTCTGGGCATTACGAAATTTTCGTCAAATTAAAAGCTCTCTCGCTTTGAAGCAGCGGGAGGTGCAAAGAGGATACCTCCGTTCACCGGAGCGGACTGGAGTCTTCACTAAACAAAAGCACAAGTTTATGACTTCATTCACAGATTTGGACAGATAACTCTAGCTTTGTTGCTTAAGTAGCTAACCATAACCATTAGCTACTGTCAGTGCGAGCCAGAACCGAGCTAAGTCTCTGAGTCTGACAGCAAATACAGTACAGAGGTTGTTTCCTGCTAGAAAGATAGCTTTACCTGTTGCTAAAGTACGTTAGCTAACTGTTAACTGTTATTAGCTTGGTGTCAGGACACACATCAAGACAGAAAACTAGTTTGATGATGTAGCCTGTTCACTGTGATCGAACTGGTCTCCACTGGTCTCGGAGACTGTTTGGTTCCGGTCTCTCAGTCTGGGAAGAGTCAGCGCTCTTTCTCTTACATCTGTGGCCTGCTTTAGCTGCATGGCAAGGGGGGTGTAATGCACAGCTGTTTCAGTCTTCACCAATTCCTGAGGGAAATCTCTCTCTCTTTGGCTGCTAAATGCTACCAGCAAGTCTCTTAACTTTGTCTGTCTCCTGTTTGGCGCTGGGCAGACCGCATCCAGCGGGTTTATCAGAGCTTTTGCACAGAAGAAGGCAGTGACTTTAAAATAGCCAGTAAAGGAAAACTATGAGCTAAAAGCAGCTAAAAAGCTTTATAGAGCTGAGTTTGGTGTGTGTTTGTCTAACTGTAAAGTTTAATTCATCAGTGTCTGTTTGACATTAAAGTAAACTGATGACTGATGATAACTTGGGCATGGTTAAATGATAAGGTATAAAGGTATAGGTAACTTTCAGCCTGTAAACATGTGTCATACACTGACACAGACCCATTATAACAGCACTGCACAGTATATAACACTGCAGGTGAGAGACAAATTTAGAACAACATGAGACGAGTCAACATGAGACGTGTCAGCTAACAAATCAAACTGTGAGAAGACAGAAGACAGTAGGCAAATCATGAGACAGAGAGTTCAACGGGTGCATACAGTGTTGTCATGAGGACAGGTTTGGCACCATATACCTATCAGAGAACACAGAGACAACAGTCTCAGGAGAATGTCTGCAGGGGTTTCAGAGGAAGAAAGCTATCATATAGAAATGATCAGTATATAAAACTTATAGGACTGGTTTCATTACTGTATAATGAGAGTAAAAAAAAAAAAAAAGAGTTTCAGAGACCGTTGGTCCTCAGGGCTCAACAGTCACAGTCTGTGTGAAACACACACAGAAAATGCTAACCTGAAGATAACATTAACCTGTCAACATTAAGACAGCAGAACGGACACTGAGTCAGCCAAACCTGGACAAAACTGTAAGAAAACAAACGTTAAATGGACAGAGATACCAGCTGTGACTACATGAAATGTTGACTACATGAGGTGGAGATAGAAAAATTATTTCCTGCTGTAGAAAAAATGACAATGAAAAAAAGATATGCAGGAAGTGAAGACAATAAGTTGTCTGAACCATCTAGTCCAGGACAAATCCCGGTCTGTGGGCCTCTTGAGCAGTCCATTATACAAAAACAAAAGCGAGAGAGATGCGTTGTCTGGACACTTTGATTATGCTGATACACAACAATGCTGTCAGTTTTTCAGATGATCAATAATCCTGGACTGGACCAGGTGAGCAGGCTGCCAGTCCATTGTGGTTGGGAATAAAAACTGCCAGCCTCTCTCTCAGCCAATTACTTTAGGTCTTGTCCTTTCTAAATTTCTAAAAAAAAAAAAACAAAAAAAAAACATAAAGCAGAGAGAGGATGCCAGTGTTTTAAAATAAGCAATTATTTGTTCGGCACTGTTACCAGTCAATCATGTGAGCTGAGAGAGCTCGAGGGCACCGGCAGCAGAGAGCAGAGAGCAGAGAGAGCAGCCCATTGAGCCCAGTGATACAAGTTCAACTGTTAGCCAATGCTTTGCAGCTGAGGCGGTGAGAAAAACACAAAAGGATGAGATAAACAAGGTATGGGTTTGGCTGACTGGCTATTCAGCTTTATCAGGTGTCTTTTATTGAAACGGTTTCAACTTTCATAAAGTGGATGTGCTCATAAATGTCATTTTTCATGAACCAAGCAATGGGGCAGGACATTAAAAAAGGTAGATGTGCTACAGTAATCTTTTTATAATAAATGTTTAAAGCATGAATTAGTAACTTGGCATTAACAAATTAGAAACTAACCACCTTTATAGACCATTTTCTTGCACAAGGATTTAATGAAGGTATCACTGGGGGGGATTTGGTTGGCCAGCGTGAGTTAAAAAGGGTCATTTTTCATTCCTAGTCCATCCTTGTGATAATATGAACACCTGGAAAATGTAATAGTTCTTTGTAAAATGCAATGTCTCCTTTCCTTAAAGGCTGTAACTTATAGATTTATTTTTGGTGAATAAATCATAAATTTTTGCTTTATTGATGAGTTACAAGTAAATTAAGGGCACATTTCTCTGGCTGGGGATCATCTCTGTCTGTCCATCTACTTTAAAACTGCAAATGACTACAAAATAAGTTGAAAGGTGTTGATCATAGTCCACAGAGAATTATCACCAGAATCTGCAATTCCTCTCAGTTTTGCAGAGTGTTTTAGTGTCTTTCAGCTCAATGTTTTGTTTTACTGTTTTGGGACACAGAACACAAGTGAGGACGCACAGCTCAGACACGGTCACGAATGTGTTTTTGACATGAAAATATAAAGAACATTTTCAAGACACATGGTCAAGAAGGTTATACCATTACAGTGCAGTGCAAGTTCTGCTCGTCATCAGCTAAGCTGCTTTCAGCATCAAAAGTCTCCACATCTAATTAGAAGAAGCTCCTTGAGGTAACTTTGAGTTCTTTTTTGTGATGCTAGTGTGCTCTGACATGCTAATGAGGGTCTAATGTTAAGGACAGGGGGTGTTGTAAGCTGTACTGATTGTAAGGCCCCCTGAGCCAAATTGTGATTTGTGATTTCTGGCTATATATATTTAAAATGTGACTTGACTTGCTTGTTAGTTTGGCTAACTAGCTGGCTAATTAGCTCAGCCAAACTGCTGATATGTATCGCTAATTAACCACAAATACAAACTGTTTAATCAACACATGATTGGCAGTGCTCTACGTATGTGACCTGGTGAGAACAGTAAAGGGATCTCTCCAGTGAAATCATTCCCGAAAGCAAGTGTTAACTACACTCAGACCCAGACAAATAGGCTCAGCAAGACAATTCTGAAGTATTCCAAAAGTAATCCAAAGAATTTAGAGTAATCAAATGGAATACGTTACAAATTACATTTCAGGACATGTACTCAGCTATCTGTAGTGGAATATGTATAAAAGTAACCCATCCAACACTGATATTAATATTTATATATAAAAAGAAACATATTATTCCACCTGAAAGTTAATATACCGCCATTAAATTCCATTACATTATTTTGTATTAAAAGCTGTTCACCGCCATGATGTTTTGTTGCCTTTTCAGTTTTTTTAATTGAAAAAAAAGTCTGTTTTAGTCAATTAGCCGATTCAGCCATCTGCATGTTTTCTGTAACAAAATATGACTTTTAATTGGATTACAGTCAGTGTTGTTCATTGTGAAGCCTGTTCATATATGAATGTACATATGGATGTACAGTTGGAGGATGATATGTCTGACTTGCTGGACCACGTTTCAAATGCAGCCAACAATTCCATGTGTGTCTTGTGCAGCTTCACAACCAATCATTTCCTTCCTCCATAATGACACGTCTCTCCTCATGCTCTGTATCATAGTCGAGGGTTGGTAATTTGCTGGGTGAAGTGACAGACAGGTGAGGTGCAGACAGAAAGAAGGCAGGTCCTGCATGTTTCACACGCAGCGCAGAGCCTCCTATATCGCCTCCTATACTGCCGCCTACATGACCTCAGGGGACAGTTATACAAGCAGGCCATGCGAGGACACTCACAGGAATGTACTCTATGAGGACAGCCACATGGATACACAGGCACGAAAATAAATCAGAACATTCAGTGATGTCAAAGCAACACACAGAAGCTATTATTCATATGCATGGGTGCATATGCTCATAGTATTTTGTGTAGGAATGTGTAGGAATGAGGACATGCTTATTATATAGTGTGCAGAATTACCAACTATCATACGCACACACAAACCAGCCCACTTGTAACAACGAGAGCACAGTATGGGTGACCTTGGATGCCGTAAGCTTTGCCAGCAGCTGAGCCAAGAAGACCAGGACAGCGAGGAGGGCAGGAGGGAGGCAGCAGCACGGCAGACAGATGACAGGGGAGGAGAGGCAGAGGAGCCAAAGTACGAACAGATAATTAGGAGGAAAAGAGAAGATGGAGAGAGTTGAGACGGCGAAATGGAGCAGGAGAAGTTGAGATGGAATGAAGAATAACAAGGAGAGGGGAGGATGAGGAGCACTGAGGAAGAAAGTGGAGGTGTGAAAAGCTATGTATATGGATTAGCTGGAAACGTCTTCCTATGGTTGCATAGCAACCATGTGAAAGTCATGAAAACTGAACCCTGTGCAATCTGCCAAAAAGGGAAAAAAAGTACCACTGTGCTTTTCAGGCACTCAGAGACTGAACAACTCCCCCGTTTGTGCATCACGCACACACAATTCCATACATCAGCCTACACGCACACAAATCCTATACAGCTTTCGGAGGCAGAAGGGATGTGGTTAAGGAATGACGAAAGACGAACAGCTTAAGGGATGGAGAGATGAAATGACGAGAGATGGAGCAGAGGACGACAGCAGGGAGAAAGATGAAGGAAGTTATAAAAAGAAAAAAGTGAGCTGAAAGCTGATTATTTATGAACAATACCACTTCAGGCTCGCAGGAACACGTCTTCTCTCGTAGCTTCTAGATATTATATTGTTGTTGCTCTTTGTGTAAACGCAAAAAATGCCTTTGAATGCTCTTCAAACCTCCCACATCGGCACTCACATCTATTATTTTGGATAAAATCTGACTGAATCTCTTTAGATAAGGCAATCTAAGTTAGTCATGCAAAAGAAGATAAAACCCTTAAGTGATGTATTGGGTATAACGTGGCAGTAATCCTCAGCATCATAGTTTTGATCAAGTTAGTTGAGCCATAACACTTCCATTTCCTCTACAGCCAGCCCTTTTCTATAGACAGCAAGACTAATAACATCATCACTCACAACGGTATAACATTCTTGCTTTAAACTGTATTTCAAAGTATGACAGCCTAAGCTTTAGTCTGGAACAATATCTGACACATACAGGGATCAGGTACTGAGAAAGCACCAGGAGTGTCACTGTCAAGCACACATTGTACAGCTGAGGAAATAAACAGTCACAGTAATCGTCAATAGAAAGTACTCAAGCTGCATGGATGTTCTTGTTTTGTTTTTTTGACATGTGAACACAGTGGTTCCCAAAACTGTTTCTGTGTGTTCTGAGTGTAGATTTTTTTTTACGCTCCACAAAAATCTGCCAACAAACACCCACACTGATGTTCTGATTCCGCTTTGTTCTGTACATGAAGTCCTAAAAAACATGCTTCAATTCTCAATACAACAAGTTTGAAATAAAAAAAATTAAAAAAAAACCTGATATTTTACTTTTTTGGTCATATCATCCAGCCCTGCCTCCTCCACACAATGAATTAACACAGTGTGTACCGTTTTATTGAAAAGGGACAAGCAGAAGTCTCAGTGCTGGCATTAAAAGTACAAACACTCCAGGGAGCAGCCAATTAATATTAGGACGCCAGTGGATTTTAGTCAGCATACCGTGGGTGGGTGTATCTTCTGCGGGTAGCCTTCTGGTCAGTCTGCTGTAGGCAAACTGATATGACGGCTTCCCACAGAGGAGCCACACAACCTTCTTTCTTGAAAGACAGCTACTGGAGGTGGACCAAGGCAGGAATTTCCTCCCTCAGTTTGATCTTATGCCCCTTGAAAAATTATCGGCTCTTTAGCCATACTGACCTTGATGCCCGGCCCACACCCCCCCAGCTAATTTTACCATTTCCTCCTCTGCCTCTTTCCTGCCTTTTTGCTAAAATTCTGATTGGGAAACATTAAGTAAAATGCTGCGCACATAGCCAGTGGTTGGACTTGGAGCCTGGTATGAGCTGCTGGAAAACTGGACTATTTAAGTGTGATGACTAGCAGCAGAACCAGAGCATTCACTGTGAGCGCAATAAACACAGCGTGGACAGAAGTGTTGACGTGATATAAACTTTCTTTGAGGATGAAGCTTGATTGTACTCGATGTGATGATGTTACTGGAGTCTCCGTTAACAGTGGCAGACAGATAGATCCACATTATACACACTCCCGCAAGTCATTATAATGAGAAACAATAAGTTACCATCTCAAAATAATGAGTCAGTGTCTCAGAATAATGGCTTATTATTAGGGCAGCCCCCTGATAATTGACGATTCAAATCATTAGTTGGAGCCCCCGTAGTCAACTGAGATTTTTTCCAGTGGAGCATTCATCTTTTTTCCTTTGTCAGTCAGCGTGCATTACAACCACAGGATGAAACAGACAGAAGCTACAACAATGCACAGGGAGAACATTTCAATGAGGATAATAAATATATTTTTATATTAGCTGGTGCACTTATTAACAAATATCACATGCGCTGTCAATTGACTGATGACAAGTTTCAAATGTTTTTTTTTTTACCTGAATCATTGTATACAGTGCAACAGCATGACAGACTGTAAACTTTACAAGTCAAGTCTTTACATCCAAAAACCACAAAACTAATTGTGATGGAAAAGGAGAAGATAGATAAAAACCCAGAGCAGCGTGACACGCTGTCAGCCACCTCATCCATACAGGCGCACCCGCAGAGTGCGCAGGCGACACTTGCTTGTTGTTTGTTCTTGTTTTTGTCATTGACAGACTCAGACTGTTATTGTTAGTGTCTAACAACATTATGAAAAGGATCATGACAGTGGGAGACCTTATTTTAAAGAGTGAGATACTTTTTGTTTAACAGCTGCTCTCGCCAAATTCACCAAAATCCTCTTGCATCATTGTCAGCTTCATTCAAACTTTACAGAAGCTAAATAAAACTCACGAAAAATGTTTTGGTTCAACTGAATAGACTAGGATATACTAACTCATTATACCACTATCAAGTTTTTAATTATTTTGAGATTCTAACTTGGACTGTGGACTTTAAATCTTTTTTTTTATATATCTCTGCTGCTCTGGCATTTGGCCTTTGTGCCCTCAAAAAACTGACAGCATCAAAGTTCAAGTGGCCTTGCCCCTGAAATGATGACATTCCAGGCCTGAGGTGTCCGCTGACAAACATTACAACACACTACAACCAATTGCCCCACTGGGGACAAATAAAGTGATTGATTGATTACAGTTAAAGTAATACACAAACTGAGAGAAAAATTCAAATATCAAAATAAAGCATATGAAGTGATAAAGGGATGCAGGATAATATTCTCACCCCGTGCCTAGGCCATAAACATGACATCAGCAGGGTGCTTCAGTGTGGCATGACCACAGTGTTCACGCCACACCGAAGCATCTGTCTATACCGGTTCCGTCTTGTCCGTGCATTTTAAAGCGTCAGCAGCATACGAGAAGCTTTCTGTGCAGTGAGCAGTTTTCCAGTAATGTGTGTGAATATTCTTGGTCTATTTTTCCATCAACACAATGCATATAATTGTGCTTTATGCAGTGTGTGTGTGTATGCGTAGTGAGTGTGTGGTTGAGCAAAAGAGGGAGAGTGCCGGTGGCTACGCTCAGAGCAGACAGGTGTTGGTGATCAGATCAGAGGAAAAGTTTAGCGGTGAACTTGTGTACTGGCAGTAAAGAGGAGATAATGTTTTGCCCATGAATAAACACTGCAGCAGAGGTTCAAGATGTTCCTGTGGCTTGCTTCCCAGCTGCTGGGTAAAGTGAAGGCAGAGTCTGTGGGATTACAAAACAGAGCAGAAGAACGGCTCTCTGCGTCACTTAGGCTGCAAAGTGTACATAAATATATTTATTCAGCATTAAGGTCATGGTCACACTCGTGAGATGCAGCTGAGACACGAGTCTGCACGGAACCGGTGCAGACAGCAGCATACATTAAAATGAGAGCGTTTCTGTTGCGTGAGACGTGCGTGCGAGGAACGTGTCTGACATGCTTGTGGTGTAGACACGGGGTTAGCTGCATGTCAGCTGAGGACCGACAAAGGGCCGTTAAAGAACACCGGTTTGGGAACAATTGTGCTAGCATGTCTCTGGATGCCTTTGAATCACTCACCAGTTTGGGAGGCAACTTATGGCCTATAGACTGTGTGGGTATGTCTGAGACGAAAGCTGACAGTCGTTAGTCATCAATCCAAAACTTTATATAGCACAATCACCAACAGCAGATTTACAGCTTTGATGACAAAGTTAGCTAGCATCAACATTCATTAGTAAATTGGGTGCAAAATTTCCAACACTGTGCTACTAACTGATAATTACCTGCTTCTCATGGCCGATACCGATAAAAAGAAAACAATAATAACACACTTTTGTATTTTAAAAATAAAACTCTTCAAATGTTCATTTAGTTTTTCTGGCAGTACATAAAACTTCACAAATTACTTTGGCTAAGGCATTTTGCCTAAGATTGCAAATTAATATCACCTGTCAAATCAAGTAATAATATCAGCGGATAATTAAGTGCCCCCAGTATTTATTGTGCATCCCTATTTCTTAGTCTGAGTCTAAAAACAAACATATTTACAACCAAGATTTTATTAGGCCCATCTTGGTCTCTCAATACCAGACAATCAGAGATCTCCCTATTTAGTACTTGTCTGGGGATTTCTAAATGCAAGGTAGTTGCTTGAATGGCTGCAGCTGCTAACAGAAGCCCCTCATATTTTTTTAAGGACACGCCTTACCGGTAATGATGCTCTCGTCAGTAGTAAGCACCTCACTGCTGCATGACATCGCTTGAGTATGAAGGGCCGCCCCAAAGACTTTGGCCTGGTTCTTCAGTGCAAGTGGGTTTTAAACACTCGCTTGTTTCCACACAGTTTTAACAATGACAGCTGAGAGACTGTCCTCAGTCTGTACTGAGCAAAGTGTTTACAGACTGACTTGTAACTCGAGGCCCGTCTTGCAAGATCTTTGTTATTACAAAGTGTACAAGGATCTTGAGTAATCACCAGGGATATCCCAATTAAGATGTTTTGGCCCATACAATCAGTGCTGGCTGAAAATGAGAAGCTGCTAGCAGAATGTTTTGTACACTGCTCTTTGCTAATGATAATTAGCACTCTGGCTCAACAAATCCATGTATTTTTTGCCAACCTCTCTGTCTGATTACAGTCACATTCACATTTTCACAGATTCTGGCAAACAAGAACAGCGCTGCAACACTAGCGGGAAGAATCACAGTTCAGAAAAAAAAGGGTCAAAATCTTGACCAGCTTTATCTTAATCAATACAATCCATTCAAAAACCCTCAGGATCAGCTCATAGCATCCACAGTCATGACATCCCACTTCCATTAACATTTCAACTTGTAAGTGCCTAGAAACACCTGAATTTAAGATTTTTACCATCAGAATCGTTCGTGGCAAGTTTGAAGAAATTCCATCAAAGCATTCTTGAGCTATTGCATTCACAACAGAAAAGGACGGATGGGCGGACGGACGGATGGACAGACGGACAACCTGAAAACATAATGCTCCTCTGCCCACGGCTGTCGCTGGAGCAGAGGCATAAAAATGGAAATCTGTTGCCATAAGACCAACTTGTAATGAAATGGAGATTATATGTACTCATGCCATTTGCAGTTCCTATTATCATCTTGAAATAGTGAGCTGAAGGCAAACGGGAACAGTCACAGTCATTAGTCTCATTACCTATTCATTAAAACGTACCCTAACACTGCAGTGATAGCACAGATATCACTGCCGTCATTAAGTCAGTGCAATATCCTGATCAGCTGGCTGCTGCAGACTAATCCCTCAATAAAATCTTTAGCACAGGCCCGATGAGCAGCATGGCACCTCTGATTTAAATGTCATCATTCCTTTTTGAGTTGTTCCTTCTGGTTCAGACACATTTACAACTTATTGTTAGACACTAAGCAACTACGTTCGGGGATTGTATATGTCTCGAATATCTTGAATATTTATGTCAGTATCTGATCAACAGTTGCTAAGGAAGACGAAAGCCATTCCCTTTCCCTTCCCAGACTTTCCCAGCCGCTGTAGGGAAATCAAAGTGCTCTGATCACATGTCCACTTCTCTACCTCTTTTAATGTCCACTTTCTTTCAGTCCAGCATTCTAAAAAAAATCCTATTCAGTAACAGATCACATGCAAGCGTTTGTCTGTCTTTTCAAGAGACCAATGACCCACTTAGCAGGTCTGTACCCAGTCTTGTGGGCAGACACTTATTAGCTGTGCTATTCTGCAATCTATACACAGTGTGCTGTCCTACATTCCAGCCAGGGTTATAGCTACCCCTGCAACAGTGTCACTATAACACGTCAGGTGTCACAGCCAATAATTTTGATTGAACAAAACAAGCCTGAGGAACACAACCACAGGGCTGCTTTGGGGAGTAGCAAGCATTTCGACTAAATTCAGTTCACTGACTGTTTGCTAAATACCTCCTCAAAACAGTGATTGTCCAATTATAGCTCAGCAAATACAAACAGACAAGACAATCTTTGGATGTCTTCTAGAGGTTGACTGAAAGTGGATTTTTAAATAATAACATGATAGTTTAGAGCAGGAAAAAAAAAAGATGGCAGGTTAACCAGCCAAAAACCCCACAAAAACAGTTTGACACGGTCAGAAGTTAACAATCTTTGACTTTTTTAGAAACTGGACAAAAACAGAGAGAACAGCTTTCTGCGGAGCAGCTGTTACCTTCAGTCTAATGCATTAATAATGCCATACTATAACTAACAACCTTATCATTCTCATATTTTACGAATAAAGCTGTCTTACAAAAAGTTAACCATTTAAATATAAATTATCTCAAGTGTACACTGACTTTACCGTGATGTTGTGTATGGAGCCTCCATGCAAAACAGTGATGTATGTATATATGACTGGAAAAGGCCACTAGGCCACTTGATGGAGCCAAGTTCCACTAATTGTTTGTAAATCTCCTATCGGTGCAGATTAATTCACTAAACCAGTTAACCGTGAATCAGCCGATCTCTAATTTCTTCACATGTTGAAGTGACGTGCACGGGGCTGTCGTAGAACCAATACATTTTAAAACACTACAACAAAAGTTTAAGGAATGAATCAGGAACTGTGTTTATCAGCTCTAATGTAAACTGAGGCTAACCAATAGCATGTCTAGCTAACTATCTTACTCCCTACAGTAGTAACTGAGTGTAACTCCTAGGGACAAAGAGTGCATAATTCACCACATTAGTTTGTAGAGTTACAGGTTACATTAATAAAGGCCCCATTTACACATAACACAGTCACTGCATCCTATCACCAGACTTGAGATGAAATTGGGCTGTATGTGGTTCATGAATTAAAATGAGTTTGACACCCCTGGTCTAAACCTTGTCAACATCCAACAAGGCAAAACAAAAAGTGACAGACTCGCACAAAATGTGAAAGCAGTATTGAAGGGAAAATGACTCCAGCAGTCAAACTCAAATTGATATATTCACCACAAACCACGAGAATTAGATAAAGATGGACAAATGCATTTGTGACCCGTCTCCACGTCTGCATTGTGCACTCGAGCTTGAGGACATGTTAGTTAGTTGTGTGTGTATTAGAACTTGAAAGTCAGGATACTGGAAGGGAGTTGCTCCTTTACAAAAAGAACATATGGGTTAAATTTGCATATGGATTACCATGGCCTGCAGTACATGAAGGAAGCATATTTGTCAAACATAAGCATGCTTTATGTACACAGACACAGTCTCACGGCTTATCACGGAACATTAGGGAAGTGGTGATCGTTGGTCACCTTAGAGGCTGGGTTAATTCAGTGTCACCTTGTGACAGAAGCCTGCAGCCTCATACAGGCCCGACCAATGAGCCTGATGCAAGAACATTTACGTATTCTTATCTTAAATTTCTCTTACTTTTTTTTTCATACGTATGGCTCGTACGAGCATGCCACGTCAGATTCAACAAACACTCATAACTTCTGATAACGTGTAAATGATCCACCTGTGCTTATCTGGGTGCACATGCATGAGACTTGTAAATTAGCACAATTAATTATTTTAATTATTATTAATTATTAATTATGACATCAGAGAGTAAAAAGAAGAACTTAAAGAGTTTGATGTGTTGGTTTCAGAAACCCAAAAGGGAAAATCTGTCATTTTACATCAGTAATGAAATTTAAAGACCTGCTAAAGCGAAGAAATGGGAAAACAAGTCCAACAAGTGGACTGTCACTCAAATAAAGAAGAAATGTTTCGATATGAAAATGGCTTCAAAAAAAAAAAAAAAAAAAAAAAAAAGCCTTGCCACAGCAAGGGCCGAAAGAAGACTGCAAGGAGGAGGGGATCGAAGTTTCCATCACGGAGACAGGACAGAATAAGTGAGGATGTTCGCCTGGACAGAGACTTCATAAACCTGCTTGTGAAGATATATACGGCCAATTCACCTGATGGTAGGTAATGATACATCATTAATTTAATGATGATAGGCTTTGTATGTAAATTTACAATTAGATCATAATTTGAAATTCAGTCAAACAGGATCATGTCAACATAAATATGAAGTGCAATTTATTTTTCAAACTCAAAATGTTTTCAAACTAATGAAATACACAGTCATTAGTGAAAAACTTCTGCACATGACTCAACAACAGGGCGTTTCCATCCAAATTTAGTGGAAATTTTAAGCTACTGGTAGCACTGCCACATATTACCCCAGAAGGAGTGGAGAAAGCCAAGTTTAAGACCCCCGCTAGCCAAACCTGAACTTTGGTTAATTGACATTTTCCAGATTTTGAACTTTTCGTGTAGACTTATCATCTTCATATTATCATCACCATCTTGTTGATGCACCACAGAATTATTTCCTGCATATATATGTGTCTATGTATGTACTGTCCATAATGTTTGAGAGGTTATGTCTTGTTGGATGTTTAGTTGTGGCACATCATTCACTTCATTTTGCTACAGACACCGGTGTTATAATTGACTTATCTTGCAATGTTAATGAAAGTGAAAAATAATTTGTGTATCCACGGTGTGATTCAGATCCGCTCCAAAATTTAGTGGGTTCTTCCTCTGACCTACATTCTTCCACCAAGTTTCATAAAAACAGTAGTTCTGTAATCTTGCTGGCAGTGTTTCTATAGATAAATTTGAAGTGCACCATTAGCATATTGTCGCATAAGCATTTTCCTGCATAAACTAAGGCAGGAATGTAAATATTCTTGGTAGATTTTGATCAGAATCTACTTGTCCAAAGTCATTTTTTACTTGTCCCAGCCCAATTTTTTCTATTTATTAGCAGTTATCAAATAACAACAAAGATTAAGTTAATTGTCATGTTCAATCTCGAGCTATTAAGGCTATAAAATGTCAGAAAATAGTGAAAAATATCTATCCCAGTTTTTCAAAGTCCAAGGTGTTGTCTTTTGAATATATTGTTTAGTAAGTCCAAAACCCAAATATATTCAGTTTAATATAATAATAATAAGAGAAAAGCAGGAAATCTCCAGATTTGAAAACAGCATTTTCTGCCATTTTTGCAAGAAACACTACTTTCACAATTAACTGATTATCAAAATAGTTTAATAATTAATTTCTTTTTTATCACATGCCCAGATGGGTGAGTATGTTTCTAGATTTACTAATCAATGTGGCATTTTACTTGCCCTGGGCAAGTGGAAAATCCGTATTATTGAGCCCTGCATGTGGTCTGCCAATACAATTTAATTTACAGACATTATTTCACAGCCCTGTTTTGAAAAATTGTAACTGTAATCCAATCCGTTCTAGCGTTTTAAAAGACTGCGACGAAGTGCACTCCCATCCTGTGCGCAAAGGCCTACAATAAACAAAAAAACAAGAAATTGATTGGGCTTTATACAGCTGAAACGGAGCCACAAAAAGGCCTTAATTGGCTCTAATCCTGAGGATCAGCTTGGGACATTACAACCAAACACTGAGCTACCACAGAGCACTATGCCTGCATTGTCACTGCTACTTCATTTGACTGAAAAAAAAAAAAAACCCTCAGAGGACTCAATTTGGGTCACCACACAGATTGTGCAGCGCCACAGCAACGTCCCCTTTGACCCTAACCTGACGACGGGTTCATCCCACGGTCAGCTGTCAGCTGGATTCTTGACATTCAAATTGATCACGCAACATCAACAAAAACAGGCAGATATAGATAAAAGAATTAGGACAATAAGAGTGGCGGTGGTGGCGGTGGATTTGGGGGATGCTCGGATGGGAACAGGGGTTTACTTGTCTCGCGGTTCACCCGTATTATCTGGGCCTCATGCCAAATTATCCAAACCTACTCAGCAGCACTTTATGGTTTTGTAAATGAGGCCTGGAAAACAACAACAGATGACCAAACACTGCTCAAAGATGCTGGATGCTGTGAGCTGCTTCATTAAGGCTTCGTGCGAGTGAATGGAAATGAGCTGGAGTGTTTGTTGTGCTGTCAGAGCATTCAGCGCCTCAATCATGCCTCGTCAGAATGGAGCAAATTATAACATGATGAGCATGATGAGCGCAAACAAAAAGAGGAATTTACACGCAATCAAACGTGTGTACACAAAAAGATACTGATACACGTAAAGATGTACACACGTCCACCCCCCACAGACGCATACACATGTTTGTGTTTCCCTCACAGCGTGGGCATGCAAGATATCTGACTGTGCTTTGATTTGGTCGGCGAGGTAAATGTCACAAAGGATTTTAAATGATGGATGGCTCTGCTGATGGAACATACACAGGCAAATGCGTAAAAACTGTATATGGGCTGCAAACTGAGTGAGAGCACGGAAAAGGAGTTGGGGGAATAAGATTAATTCCACCAAATGTCAGACAAACATTTCTCACATTCACACACCAAACAAAAGATAAGCTTAGAACAACAACCTGATGGGACTTCTGTAATCCATTTTTAATTAGAGGCTTTTCAAACTATTTCGAGTAATATCAGTTTTCCAGATTGTTATGTATGAGCAACATTGAGCTGATACTTAAACACAGATGAGTCAATGCTCAAAACAAGGTCAAATAAATTAATTTTCATCCTATTTTTTAAGCGGGGATGAACCTGATTTAGGGATGTCGACAAATTAATCATTGATTAATCAACGTTAAGAATGTCATTGATTAAAATATATTAACATTGTTTTGCCTGGTGGAGGCATTTGTTGAATAAGCAAACCTAAACTTAAAAAGAAAAAAAAAATACAAGTGAGGAAAAAAAAATGAGGGAAAAAAAACAGAGCGGAAGACATCCTGAAAGTACAGCATTTCTGTTTTTTTCTTGTATTGATTTGAGGAAGGTTACAGTCTCTCCATCGTTCCCCACAGATCCGATATTTTTCTCCGTCTTTATTTTTCATCTCTCCAGTAGAGCAGTAGAGCTTCAGTGGATGTTTAAGTCACATGCTTGGTGTATGTCATGATTCATTCCCTAAGTCTGTATCCATTGAACTTTAGTGTTTATTGATGCATCAACTCCTCTGACTCAGACAAGCGTGAAAAAAAAGAAAGCTCAAGTTTTATTACTTGCAAACTGAAAATGAGCACAAAAAACATGTGGATGGAAACACACTTAATGTCTCCACTACAAGACATACACTTGACCTGACAGCGATTCTTCGGTCTAGGGCCCAGCAGCACTGTTCCCATTAGTGGTGATATTTACTGGTGAGTAAAATTCGACTGTGATAAAATCATCTTACTGCAGACTTAAGTGCACAGAACAGAGTGTTTAAAACTCCTGGCATAAAAAGTTTGGACACCCATGATCTGGAGCATGCTGGGAAACCATCCGTGTTTCCCTGTGTTAACAATGGATATTCTGACTCCCAGCTGGGGCTGAACATTAATCATATCGGCTGTCGGAAACAGTGCATCGCAAATGAAGATGTCACCCCTGGGCCCAGAAGCTTTCATCTGTGGCTCTGATCTCGTGTGTGAACAAGACTCAAAATAAATCGAATCCTTTGTACACATTATTCTCACACATTTTTTTTTTATGTTAGCTATGAAAATAGCAGGGATTATTTAGTAGAATATGGGCGCTCATGTGACTGACTCAACCAAAATCCTCCAGGCGAAAGAGTGAAAACCGTGTTTCTATTCAGAATGCTGATGATCTCTTTGGAGTTCCCTGTGAATATCATTATACGCCCAAGATCTCTATTTCTGCTCATCAAAAAGCAGACAAATTGTATCCTGATAATAGTATTTTAGTGAATCATTTTTCCTCTATTGATTCAGGCTCAGGGAGCGTGGTGAGCTCCTGTCAGCTGTTTGAGGCTCTTACACTGTTATGTTCTTGTCGTACTGTGAGGCACTTTGAAGGAAAAGTACTGACCAAATGGCAATTGTGAGGTCATTCATTTCCTACTTCTGGGTCTGGAAAAATAAGGTCTGCTCCAATATCTACACTTACAGTTTTTTCCAGTAATTAAGTGTCTACTTGTGTGACATATTTCCAGTATCCAGTTCCACTTGCTATCACAGCCTAAGTGCTTGTTAAGACTGCAAGCATGTGGAGATTCTTTTTTTTGAGCGGACGGGAACATTCTTGGTTAATAAGTTAATTTGTCAATATAACACATATTATATACTTAACTATGAGCATACAAAAATAAATCTTTTTTTTTAAATCTGTGAAACGAATCAGAATCAATATAAATGACAATCATGATTCCTATGTGAACCAGTTTCTTTCCCCACACCCCTGTGTATGAGGATGTTATGAGTGTTGTAGTCAAGATCTAAACTGAGACAAAGTCATGACTAAGACCTCAGTGTATCAAGACCGAGACAAGACCAAGGCTCCGAGGAGCTGAGACCAGGTAAGGAAGACCAGGACCAAGACAGGGTGAGAAAGAGTCAAGACCATGTGCTGTCACATTTCTAGCTGTCTCACCCAAGTGTGCGTTTAGGTCGGAGATGACATGAGGTAATGTAATGTGACGTTACTTTGTGTACATTAGCTACTCTATGTGGCCTGTCTCACCATTGCTTATCACAAGAAAAAACATAACTTAGCTAGCTACCTTTGCTTGCATCATTTACACTTAGCTTACCTTTCTTTGTGCTTCCTTTAAGTGCTGATAAAATTTTGATGTGGTCCCAGTTGCTGAAGTAAACATTGCATTGTAGCATTTACACACTGCTGTGTGTTTTCTTTGTTTTATTTGAATATGAATATTTTCAGACTTAAAACCTCTCCTCGTTACTGGGGGTACCCAGGTATGTTGTTTTTTGTTTTTTTTTGCTTTTATGACACAAAAGATAGAAAATAAACATTGCTATTGCTGCTGCTTGAAGCGTCCATGATTCTGTGATGGTGCGTAAATTAACTTTTCAGTGAAATGCGGATATTTGTGTTTGAAAGGTCTGAATGCGATAAATCGTCAACAAATATTTTGCCTTTTTGTTTCGTTTGTTCGTTTTGTCCCCAGTGTGAAGAGGCCTGTGATGATGTGGATCTAGGATGCAGCGAAGGAAAGTACAACAGAGCAAAGCAAGAGGTGAGGGGGCAGACAGAGGAAGGTCTGGGTTGAACAGGAAGTGCCTCCATTAGCAGGCCATTAGAGGTGGCTGTTGGTAATTTCATGTGGGTCCAGGGCAGCATAGATCACAACAAAGAATGTATACCTTCAAGTCCATCATCACACCAGCCCCGCTCCACACTTTGTCTGCTGGATGAGTGATAGATAGCTGATAAAATGACTGACTGGAAAGCTTTCTGACGTACAGTGTGACTAACCCAACTGCGAAAAAGGCCAACAAACTGTGTGGGGATGGACAAATTGTTCGACGTCCAGGTAATTAGCACAGCCATTAGAGCGTAAGTGCTTATTTTTAACAGCTGTAGAATATATTCCATAACCTTTAATAGTCTTTCAGAACCAGAGTGATGCTGTGCCTGACAGTGAGATATAGTCTGGCTTCCCACTTCTGAAAAAGAAAAGATAGATTATATAAAAACTAACTGGCTTATGATGACACATCTCAGCTTTTATGTAGGTTAATGCATTTTTTGCCTTTGGGTCTGTCTTCTACTCATGTTCGTGTAGGGCTCGCAACCAAAATTATTTATGCAACATTTGAAGGACTCTATAATTTAAGCTGAGGGGAGAGTTTGCATCTTACAGTACATGTTCAGTGGCTCTGAAAGGGTTGAACACCCACTAGCTCATAAAGGCATTTAACTGAGAGACCCAACTCAGTGCATGGATACAACGTCTTATCACAAAGCTCTGGAGCTCAGAAACACCACACTGGAATAACTGAGATATATGATGAACTTAATTCCCAACTGCTGCGCTGCAGCAAATTCAGTGTATGAGAGAATATATCAGACTACATCACAATTTTCTCAAAAATGTGCTTTACAAAGCAGAACTTGTAATTTCATGGTGTACCATAGATTATGCTCAGTCTGCATTCTTTCATTTTATTTTGTTAATTAATTATCATATTAGATTTCTTACCATATTTTTTAGAGAATTACTGAAAATGAACTACACCATCCATTCATAGTCCTGAAGTTTAGGAGCATCTCCCTTGTTTGTTTTTTTAACACATTTTGTTTATGAAATCCCTCACTGAGCCTTTGCTACGCTGAAGACTCTCACCTCCTACCACTTAAGCTGTCTGTATAAGTTTCTTCCCCTCGCTCTGTACTTTGGCTTTCACATGAGAACCCCAGGCCTACAGTAAAAGCACAAATATTCCAGTGGGGAGGGTGAAGGGCTGCATCATTAAATGTTTTAAGCAAAAATATTACCTTCTACCTTTATACCTGTTTGTCTGTTCTTTGTCATGCATGTCAATATCAATACTATCTGCTACTACTGGCAGATAGTAGTACAACTAGAACCACTACTAGCTGTAGTAGTAAAATTACATTTGGCTTAAACTGAGCCTCAGTCTGGAAAGCTTTTGTAGTTTGTGTAATGTAAATTGTGTAATGGCATCCTTGTAGGGTGCTGTGTGGTTTGTGAAATCATGTGTGCAACTGACAGGCTGAGAGACGGCACCGCTGAGAGTTTATGTTAGCTATTTTATTGTTCCAAAATGCAAATGTTGTGGTTAGTATTTGGAATGTGTTTGTCATGTGTCTGTTCAGAACTTGATAGTTGGTGGTGGTTTATGTTGGTAATCGTCAGTTTTGTGCTAGTTCATGGTTAAACCACGTGTGAGGCGGCTAGTATATTTCTTCACTTTAGCAGTATCGTAGCACAGTAATTTAGAACATGTTCTTCTTATATTACATGTAAATGCAGAGTAGAAGTGGAAAGTGCTATTCAGCTGTCAACGTGCACTGCTACAAATAGAAAACACGTGGCAAACGCATGGCAAAAACATGGCGCTGTGAAATTCAGATTGGAATGCGGATCAGTGTTGGGAGTCTGAAACCCGATGAATACCGTACCTTGATATCAGTGAAGACCAGCAGAGTGCTGACTCCAGAAATGATCTAGTTGATGACATCCTATCAATTTCAGGAGAATCTCACAGTTAAACTTTTATGCATGTCATATCAATAATTCAAGCTGATCAGCATCACACTTCTGAATCAGCTCCACCGTTCTTATGAGCAAGGAGCTTGTGCAGAATAAGGTAAAGTAAGTCAGTTCCACCTAAGTTATTTCACTGTGTGTGTCAGATATATTTAATCAGCGTTTCTTATCTCCTGCTGCTCATCTCATTTTCAGATTGTAGCTGCAGGTTGTGAATATTAACAAGGCTGACACTAAAAACTGCAGAGTTTCTGCAGATGATTAGAGAGCTCTGACTTTTAGTTATTTATAACTTTAATTACCTGAAAATGTTGAAAGCACACACTTATTAAATTTAATAAGGGATTCAAAAGGATTCAGATTTGATAAGTGAACTTGTTACTGGATTCAGATTTGATATAATATTATTGAATCTCAACACTACCAGACGACAATATTTCCATTTATTTCAACCTGCAGCATGACTCTCATACACTGTTTACAGCTCATGATCTCTCTGCCCAATATTTATTTACTTCCCTCATCACAACCATGACATCACATGCTCTTTCTGTGGTGACTGTAGGACAGTTTTGTTGAACTGAATGCTACTGTGACCGTACTTTAACCCCGACAATATCAGCCACTCATACAAGGGGTAGTTAGTGCGGTCAGTGACTGTCTGCATGACTACGAAGCATCACTTTCTGCACAAAGCAAACCACCGACACTTGCACTCGCTCTAGGATGTGATATTATTACAAGTGAGCGAACTTAGCATTTACTTGTTATCAGGCCAGCGCTGATTCTGATTTTAATATTCCAAATGTAACCGGCACACCATGCAGCTTTGGTTGCTCGCCCTGATTCAGATCTGTGTTGCATGTGAGGAAATTAGGACAGTGTTAACACAGCCACTAAGGGGTACTGAACATGTGTGATCAATTTGCATCATGCAAGCTCAAGAGTGTGAAGATAATTTGAGGTGTGTGAGACAAAGTTATATCAAATCACATTACATCCACCGTCCTGTCACATCACATCACATCAGAGCGTCAAGAGCGTCTATCTGTGACCCCTGCCGCTGCACTAATCTCTCTGCTCTGCTTTCCCCACATTCACTCAGCGGGGGTAATAAGGCCATACAACCGTTATCCACTGTCTGTACATTTCTGTAACAGCAGGGAAGGTACCACTTTACAGTCAAGACACAAACTCATACCCTTCTTCTACTGTGCTGCTAATTTAAAGACATAACATGTAACATTTTGTGCACTAAAATATCTAAAAACAACTTATGTTATATATTTTTCTGACTTGCGTACTTATGGTATCCCAAATGTTTCCAACAATGTTCAAACCCAGAGAAATCCATAATTTTAATCAAGATAATGTTGTGTTTCATATGGTCGTTTATAAATGGCAGCACATTTAGTTGCTACAACTCCTGGGGAAACACCCGATGATACATCATGGCAACGGCTGCACATGTATCTGCATGCAGCACCTCAAAGTTCAATACTATTCAAAACATGCACTACAGGATTATTTTCTGGGTGTATACTTGTATGTATATATGTACATAACTGTATATATTGTTTTATTTTATTTTTGTTTTCTATTGTATCTACTCTATTCTGAATTTAAATTAATTATCTGTCTGTTGTATTTTGTGTGTAGGATGAAGGAAATACAACCCTGTGTTGTGCAATGACAATAAATGACCTTGATTCCTTGAGACAACGAGGAAGGAAGTCGGCCAATGTAGATTGGAGAGCAGACAGAGACACACTGATTCCTCAGGTGCAAAATGTTGTGTGACCCCCTGTGGCTCATCAGTCATGTGGTGTGCAAAGCAAATATTCAAGATTCCTGATTACAAGTTGCGTAGTGTGATTGGTACAGCAATCTGACAGTCACGTAGTACGACCAAGCCATTAGTGGCCAATCTAAATGCCATTCAAGCAACTACCTTACATTTAAGTAGATCCCCCACCCCTAAGAACAACATCACCGTACACGGCATGTTTCACTCTGTAGATATCGCCCAACCCTAGCCGCTAATGTGGCTGAAATTGAGTTAGAAATTTAAATTGCTGTCATTAAAATCACCACTGTTTTTAAAGTCTCACCTGCAGAATCATTAGATGCAAAACATCAGCCTTTATTTGGAAATAAAAGGCAACAATGTTTTCAAAGACTCATCAGACATGGATATTGCCATCATACTGCAAGAACATGTGCAAGTCATTTATGCTGCAATACATACTGCATGACTTGTTTTTGGAAACAGGCCAGATTCCTCAAAACTTTGTAAAGGCCAATATGCTCATGTGAAAGCATGTTTTAGTATCTAATTTAAAAGATCTATGTAAGTGCAAAAAGCCTGAAGGCTTTGACTGTCTGCTGACTAAGTACACAGCTCTTGTTCTTTTTCATACCTTGTTGCTGCTTGCTGTGCCCTGCAGACTTGACACAGTTATTCTACTGACTAATAAAATGCTGATTTCACTTACAGTTTCTGCCTCAAATAACCTTACAACAGACTGTGTCACAGATGTGCAGATGGTACATAAAATTAGCAGCATCATACGACAATGGCGAGAATTTCAATTTGTATGTGCCCAGATGTGTGGGTGTGTGTGAGTGTGACTGAATGCCATATTAATTTTGTTTTTTACTTAACCGTTCTTGAACAAACATTTCTGTATAATTACTAAATGTGATTTCACACCTGAGCACGACTACCTGTATGCCAATCTTTTTAATAAGATCTTCCACCCTGCTAACATTGAAAACGTATCAGGAAAACATTGTAGTGCTGTAATTTGTGGCTTACAAAATATGATGCCTTAAATTGACAATCATCTGTGTAGTAATTCAGGTGACAAACCTGGAGCATTGCTCACTTTTGGTGAATTCATTTAGAACTCTGACAGAAAAGGGTAACTGATCCAACTGCTACCACATTCACTGTGATAGGCTACCAAGACGAAGAGGAGAGAACAAACCTGGTGCTATGAAGATGAAGGCCAGTCTTCCCAATCACACACAAACATCAGATGTCAGAGCGTCTTCATTGAAATAGATGCACAGTTCCTATGCCAGTCTGGAAAATCTGAAACAAGATGAAAAAACAACTTATTTTCTTGAAAATGTAACATTTTGACATGGTAAAATTGATTGAGATGGATTTTTTTTTTTTATGTATTTGTCTGGTCAATGTGCTCAATTTTGCCAGGAAATAAACACCACTCACAGAACCTTTTTTGCTGTTCAAAAACATCAGCATATTGATGAGTCTTTCTCAGGATAGGCAGTCACTTCATGTCAATTTCAAAAAGCTAGCTAGCTAGCCATCTAATTAGCAGGTAGCTCATTAGTTGCATAGCACAGACAGAAGCATAAATGACAGACGGCTGGCAGGTGGGGTTGTTGGAGTATCCCAATTTAACTTTAACGTACATCATGTCATCATTGTCTTATACTTATCACCTTGAAAAGTCTGCTTGGTACAACTTTCTTTTCTATCTGTGCTCCAATGACAGTTGAGCAGGCCTGGTACCTTTTCAACTTTTTCCTTTCCTGTCTCCTGAACTTAGATATGCTATGTGCTATGCTCGTCTATGTTGGAGAGAAAAACACATTTTGAAGATGGTTCAAAGACACTGCAGAGGAACTTAGTAGCAAAGTAGCTATATTCATGCCTTCATTTAGCAAATGTTAGCAAAATGCTAGCTAAGTAGCTAGCTAATTTACTTCTATCATTAGCTAGCTAGTACTGTGCTAACATTAGCAAATATGTGACCCTCTATGTCACTTTTTACAGGAAAGGGAGAAAGTTGACCAAGGTACCAAGCTTATTCAACTGTTACTGGGAGACAGAGCATAAAGGGGTGGGGTTTAAGAAGGGATAACATATTTTTGAAGGCCAACCCAGGAGTTAGCATTGCTATGGTTCCCTCCACAAAAAGCAATGGGATTTTTCCACTGGATTTTGGATTAGTGCACGAAGTCCGTTCATGACATGAGTTTTGTTCAGCAAGATCATCTTCACAAATGCAATCAGAAGGAGTAAAAAGCTAACGTTAGGCCATAAACTAACTACACCATGGTCAAATGACTTTCATGTCAAAACCACTATGTGACTAGTGTTCTGTGTGGTGGGAATTAATGTTAACCCCTGTAGTCTCATTTAGCAACCACCTTTTTTAAGACACATGCTGGTGGTGCAATTTATCAAAATTTATCACAGCTGAAATCTTAATAGCAGGAAATCAGTAAAAATGCAAATAAAATCAAATAGAATAAGCCTTACATGTGTTTTCTTAGAAACTGAAATGGAATTTGTGAAAAGTGTGTTCCAATAGCACGCAGAGAGGCAGGAGTTCATTACCAGACCACAGAGTTCAGAGGTCAAACCTCTGAAATATGAACGACACAAAGCCAAGTGACTCTTTATTGATCCCGTCTCATTATCGCTTCAGACTCACCAGTGGACAGCAGCCCTTTCAGCTTCATGTGATTTTGTTCTAAATTAGGTGAAGCTGGGTCATATTCAGGACAGCACTGTGCATGTGTCTTTGTTACGTTCGTTAAGCTGATTCAGTTGAGTGAATGGGGAGACAAAAAAAAATCAACCTACGATCTGAATGTACAGACTATTTATAAGAGGGTCAACTCGTGCCTCAAGTCGTATCACATGGCTGATATCAAGAAGAATTTCCCAGCTCGTCTCAAAACAGTCGCCTTAAGACCTTTTCCTCAGCGCTCCACTTGAATATCCGCTGCCAGCTTTGACCTGGTGATCTTAATGAAAACTGAGAACGCACTTAATCTATTAACTAGTGAAACGCTGGGTGTTAATGATGTAGCATATGTGACAAGCCGCACAAAGCCGCTGGCCTGAAGCAAATCCTGCACCAGGACTAAAAAAAAAAACGTCTAAATTACTAAACAAACATCACGTTGACCTGAAGCTGACCTTCACCATCAGACTATGTGTTGTTTCCACTCCATTTACCTCCTATGGAGAGTCGAGCCTGACTACTGCCACTTCCACATGCATGTCACCGCCTTAGGCTGCTATTTCCTCGTCTCATACTTATTCATCGCCAAGCAGGAAACACTCGTCTGGATTCAGTTAAGGGATTAGAAAACGCTACAGAACACTTTTTACTGTAAAATAAATTACAAGAAATCTGAAAAAAAAAAATACACTAAAGGCCAAAATGGATGGACAGATGGCTGACTGTACACAATAATGTAATTTTACACTGAAATGATTGGGTGATTAATCTAATTAATAGGCTAATGAAATCAGACAATCGAAAGAGAAATGAATTTATTCACTCATCAAATTACAAACTTTCAGTTTCCATCTTCTCATTATAGTATATTACACATTATATTATTGTCCGACGTCAGCTGGGACAGGCTTCACCCCCCTGCCCCCAGATTAGATAAACCACTTTATTTGAAGGTAAAACCCAAAGTGAGGAGACCTGTAATATTAATAGTCCCTCACTGCACGGAAAAAACTATATGGCCTCAACTACAGCAAATGTACTCTGTCAAAATTAAAGTTATAATATGTAATATCTCTGCAGTAACATGTCTAAAAACGACGAGACCTATCTTATGAGTTGTATACTTACATTATCCCAAATGATTCAGCAATGTTCAAACAGAAAAATGTTCATTTGGTCGCTTGTACATGGCGTTATATGCACTTTACCCCTCTACTACATGATTTCTGTCTGAGTCACATCAAATAGATTTTCATCTGCAATGGTGGTTCTTTAACATTGACTGTAAATAAAGATGGATGACATGACAGCTCACAAAAAGTGGAGCCAAAAGATCTCAATCGCCTCCTGGTGGCTGGCTGCAGTATAGGTCATAAATCCTGCCCCCTCCATGTTAACGGATGGGACATGAGCCAAATTAAAATATTAGTTTTAAGTGACATCAAATAAATTTTCACAAAGAAGCTTCCTGTCATTTTCAATAGTTCTTATTGATGTTTGGTTTTAATTTGTTATTTGAGTCTATAAAAAGTGGTTTTCACGTCATGATTGACAGCTAACCTCTGCTCGCATTGAGTTGACTGGATGTTTGTCATCATGTTCCAAGATCTGAGTAATTAACCTATTATGTTACATTATATTATGTTATTATAAAAATAAGATCCAAGTTGTAATAAAGTGGAATCATTCATTTAAGTCATTTATCAGTCACATTCGCTGGTTCCTTCACTTCTCAAATGTGAAGATTTGCTGTTTCTCTATATTTCCCATTGAATATCTTCGGGTTGTTGACTGTTGTTTGAACAACATGAGGAAGTGGCATTTTACATTTAATGACATTTCATGGAATAAACAACTACCAAACAAACACAAACAATTAATGGATTATTTAGACAAAATTATCAACAGATTAAATTAACAACCACTAACAAAAATATTTTTCTACTTTGTTGCAGCCCTAATGTAAGGAAACCAAAAAAGAAGAAGACATACTTTATTAATCTCCACAGGTGGAAATTCAGTTTCAAATATGCATTTTGGCATGTTTTACAAAGGATTTAACCTGAGTCAGGCAACAATGGTACCAATTATATCACATCCATACAAAGTTAGTAGAATCGCACCAATCTAATTTTTTTTCAGTTCCGATCCATTTGTATATCTGTCAATACCAATACTTTATTGATACCAGTGCTCATTTTTTCTAGATGATGATTATGATTAAGGTGATGATGATTACGATCATTATTGTTATTGTGTAATTGCATCCTCCAACCACTGTGGGGCTGTGTTGGATTCTGGCTTGTGACATTCACGTGTACAGCAGATAAAGCTGAAGGACGGCTCTCACTTGGAAAACATCTATAGATGGATTATGATGTTTGCTACTTTATATTCCAAAGAGGAAGATGTTACTTTTTGTTTGTGTTTGGATTATGTTTGTCAAGCATTTGTAATGTGTTTGTTCAGAACATGATGGTTTGTGATGGTTTATGTTGGTAATTGTTACTTCTGTGCTGGTTTATTGTTACACCAAGAGCGAGGTGGCTTGGACACTTCTTTACTTCATGACATGCAGAGTAGATATGAAAGCAGCTGTCAATTAGCACTGTGAAGCATTTACAAAGAGAAAACATGTTATTTTAACCTCATTTAATACTGTTCCCAAAGAAACATACCAAACATTGACCCTAAAGCCAGGCTACATATCAAACTGTGGATTTTGTGTACCATTACACCCTTGGTGCGTGCTGCTGGATAAATTAGATCTTTCACAGTCTCTGGCAGAGGAAGAGCTGACAATGTAATGTTCAGAGGTTATGCGAAGAAAAACAATAACAGCACAGCTAATGTTTGACTGATAAAATCCCAGCTCAGTGTAATTCCTCCCTGGTGGGGGCTTATAGGAGTAGAAGGGGCAACGCCAAAAGCTTCCAACGCTGTGGATCCACGTCCGGAACATGACCTTTACTGCACGGTGCCTCCCTTCTTTAAGTCGATTCCCCCCGCACAGTGTCTCTCTCTCCCATCTTTCTCATCTCTCTCAGATGTTGAGAACAACGGGATGCCAGGACAATACTCTTTCAAAAGTCATGACGCGAGCTTTACTGTACAAGATTGCTGAAACCCCCTGAGGGGAGGAGTAAAGACCTCGACCTCCCGGCAGAAGTTCATTCTGAGCAGGGAGTCCGTCCTTTTAATGTAATCCCTGGACCACTTCCTGTTGTGGCCACTCCTAACACTCTCTGTTCTGTCTCTGTTCCTTTCTCCATAGGGCAGAGAGTCCATGTGTGTGTGTCGCATATTACACGGATCTGTGTCTACTCTCTGAAAACATTTGGGTGTGTGTGAGCCAGAGTCCTCCCTGGAGGGCCGAAAGCTTGTTATAAAGTCTTTCTCTTATCCCGCTAAAGCAGGATTTTTTTTTGGTCTTTCTTCTTATCCCCTAAAACAATACAAGCCCCCTGAGAGATGCCACTGAAAGAAAGAAAGAGACACACTGTGCAGCAACAGAGCCAGAGATGGAGGGAGGAGAAACCGAGAGAGGGAACAGAGGCTGCCACAGCAAACACAGCGACGACAAACATACCATCACTCACGAACGACGCCACAAGACGACAAATGATGACACAAACCTTTTGTCTCATACATCATACTCAGAGTTAATTTGGTATTTTTGGCAGTACATTAGTTTCTATTTGTAGCACGCACATTTAGGGAACTTCAGCACAGCCAGTACTTTATCAGAGTTAAGTTCCTCTTAAAGGGATAGTCCATATTATTTGAAGTGGGGTTATATGAGGCAAAAACCACTCTTATATAAGCCAAATATCGCTCTCTGCAAAGCCACCAGACTCCTTTGGCAAGATTAACCATTTTATGTCGCAAAACACTGGAGTTGCTGGTCTGCCGCTGCCTCAGTCGATAAGTTTGTTTGTGTTATTCCCCATATTGGCACAGCAGTATGGACTGGGGACTACAATACTATAATGGCACCGAATTGCTTCAATACTAACGAGTATCAAAAAAGTCTTTCGATACCAAATTTCAGCACCTAAGGAGTTTAAGCACTTATTTATATTTTTTATAAAGTTCAGAAGAGTGCAGATATTCCATGAGTTTCATCATGTCGGACCATTTTCCGACCTCAGAAAGGTTTCGGATAAGTCAGTATCGTGGCATTTTGCTCACTGGAGCAGAGATCTCTGTGAAACATTCATACATCCAACACAAGAGTGTGTTACAAGCACTAAGGCAGTGTCTTGTGTGGCAGTAATAACATTTGGAAGTGGCTGAATGCTAATGTTAGCTGTTGCCACACGATAGCTAATACGTTTCCAAATGTGTTGTTTTATCTTGAAATATGGCACAATGTCCTTTTCAGTTGCTTATCAACCAGCGAGTGGTCAAATGATTGGAACGATTTGTCAGATTCTCTTCTCATAGCCTGAGTTTAGTTCTGGTTAGTTGACCCCTTTTGTGGGCCCAGAACTTTGTTGCATATTTTGTAAATTGTTTCTTTCACTTCTCTGTGAATGCCTGCCAGCTCTGTCCCCGACATCCACTGAGAACAGTTTAATGAGAATCTGATCAGGGGCATCTGGGATGCCACACGTGACAAGTGGATGAGCACTAAATGATTGACGTAATGTCCTCCTTTGGGCCAGTCGCTGTAATTTAAATGCATGAAACCACACTGAGGAGATGCATCATTTCCTCAAGGTTTGAGCTAATTTGATCAGGAGAGTGTGAGATATCAAGAGTGACACATGGACAAACAATTAGAAAGTTTAGCATCCCGCTGGTCCATCAGTGTTAATGCTGAAAATGCTGGAAAGCAGTGGGTGGATGGATGGATTACTCCCCCCTGGTTTTGTTTAAATTGTATTTGTGACGTTACAAATGTAGCAAACCCAAAAGCATGATGTTGACCTAATTTAATTTTTACTGAGTTCAAATGAAGAATATTTTTGGTTCTTGTCTTGTTTTTTTCACATGAAATACAACCAATTATATAAAGGACCCAGAGGGATTTGGTTTTACAGTGCTAGTGTATACCTGAGTGAGAGCAAGTTATGTTTTGCAAGTCACAAGTAAGTCTCAAGTCTTTGC
Organism: Lutjanus campechanus; assembly: GCA_027495735.1. NCBI lineage: Eukaryota > Metazoa > Chordata > Actinopteri > Lutjaniformes > Lutjanidae > Lutjanus > Lutjanus campechanus. Next base: position 30,743 of record JAJHUR010075912.1, on the reverse strand, counting down.
ACTCAAGTCCCAAGTCAAGACTTACAAGTCCCAAGTCCTAAACTTCAGGTTCTGCGTCCTAAACAAGTCATAATTCGCTTTTTAAACAATGAAGCCTTGACTTACTTTTCTTTGTGCAATTGAATCGAATAAAGTACGTTTTGTATACTGCAAATTGATTTTTTTGTTGATCACTGTATTGTTTTTGTAACCAAACAAAGTAATCTTTGGTATAATTTTGTCCAACTGGAGCTCAACAATTTAACTTTAATGTTGCAGTTCACATCCACCATTTTCATTATCCACGAGTTCAGCAGCCACCAGTTGTTACCTCACCAGTACCAAAGATCCGAGTTTAGATAACTAGCTAATGAATGGTGAACATAGTGGAGCATTCAGCAGCTAAACAGACTGATATTTGTCTAAGAGAGAGATACAAACGATTGAACATTAGACTTACACTTGTCAGATGGACAGAAACACAAGAGATCTTAACATCTGTCGAATGTGTTAATAGGCCACTTTTTGCTGACACGAGAGACATTTCAACTTTTGCCATTAGTGTTGCCCCCAAGTAGAGGCAGAACAGTTAAACCCAGTACTAACAGAAGGGTTTATATCTTCCAAGACAAATTCCAGTCTTCTCTGCTTTGTTCCAGACCTTAATATCTTTAGATCCTTGGCCTGTTTTCAAGATAATAGCTTCTGTTTAAATCCCCTTTTATATTATCCTGTCTTTATCCCATATTATTGATGGACACAGTGGGTGCCACGGTGGATATCATTTTTACTTTCTTTTCATTTACAGTCTGTTTCTGTCTCTCACCTTAAGTACCGTACCTTATATATAGCTCGGGGTTGTGTATTATTTTTTTCAAAACTCATACGTAATCAAACTTTTCCCAACAACACACTTTGAGAAATATAAACATTTTTTCCCTACAAAATTGTTTTTCTTTCTTTTAGCAAAGGCAGAACCATTTCAATTGATGTGAACATTTTAGTGGAGCTGCAACAAATGAGTAGTTTCATTATGCCGATTATTTTCATGATTAATCTATTAATCATTTAGTCTATAAAATGCCCCATAATTGTGAAAAATGCTCATCACAATTTCCCAGAGCCCAAAGTAGAGCAATTAATCAATTTTTAAATTAATCGCCAACTATTTTGATAATCGAAAGTCAAAACTCTGATTTCAGCATCCTAAATATGAATATTTTCTGGTTTCTTAACTCTGTCTTTACTCTATGAGAGTAAACTGAGTATCTTTGAGAGTTGTGGACAAAACAGGACATTTTCAGGACGTCACCTTTGGCTTTGGTAAACACTGATTCACATTTTTCTCAATTTTCTGAAATTTTCTAAACCAAACAACTGATCGATCAATTGAGGAAATAATCAACAGATTAATCAACTATTTAAAAAATCGTTAGTTGTAGCCCTGGCCCTAATTGACATCTTCAAATTGCTTCTTTTGTCTAAAACCCAAAGACTCTTCATTTACTATTATAAATGACAAAGACAATCAGCAGATCCTTGCATTTAAAAAGCTGGAACCAGCAAATATTTAATGTTTTTCTGTGAAAAATGACCAAAACAATTAATCGTTTATTAAAATAGTTGGCAACAAATTTTCTTTTGATCAATTAATTGCTGCCGCTCTACATTTTAGTGCCATTTGCTGTGGTTGGGGAACTGGTTGTGGCTGTCAAGGTGGGCAGGGGTGGAAATCATTGACTGTAGAGAAAAGACTCTGGAGTAATAAAGACTAATTCATTAATTATTAACAACTCCAACACCTCTCCATGAGGTCAGCGGGGGTACTAACGTGCTGCTAAGAAAAGTCCACAAACTCTTCCCATATCCAATTCAAATTGTTAATGTGTCCAGCTTTGTCATTACTCATGTTCTGAGCACATGTCCCCTTGAATCATTCAAGTAAAAGAACACTGAAACTTAAACTCAGTTAAAGCACTATGTCATGACCCCAGAACAACATATCATGAGACTTCTGGTGATTCTCAATTCCAATTTAAGACCTTCTTTATAAGTCACTTCCTGTCAGATGGAGGAAGAATTGTCCTCCACTGACTGAGAGATATTTAATTTTCTGCGTGGGATACATCTGGTGTTTAAGACTAATTGAATTGAGGCTGCCTTACATAAAGACGTTTCTGCCTTGACAGAAAAGAACAGAACATTCCAAAGAAACCAGTACCAAGGAGGTGCCCCGAGGCTCTACAATACCATGTGTCTGTGTGCGTGTGTGTGTGCGTGCGTGTGTGTGTGTGTGTGAATGAGCACACTTAAGAGCTGTACAGCCTGTTTTATTTTGTACTCAGTCAGGCAGTATGTACAGTATGTACAAGCGCGATTCCAAAAAAAGCTGCGACGCTGTGTAAAACATAAATAAAACACAATGTGATCATTTCTTAATTCTTCTAGGCATATATTCAATTGGGAACGGAACAAAGATTTATTCTATGCACAAAAAATGATTATTTCTCTCAAATTTTGTTCACTATTTTTTTTTTCCAAGCTCTAAAATGTGCAGTTTGATCTTGAAAAAAGACATTTATTAGGCACTGAAATATGGCTGTTTCACATAGGACTACAGATACCGATTATTTTCCCCAGGAGTGATGACCCACCTACTTTCTGTGATTTGATTGGCTAGTACTTGTTCCCTTCATTGGTTGGGTTCGTTAGGTTTATGCACGATGATTGATTGGTTATGGATAAGAATATCAGGGTACACCAATTTTACCCTCCTGGGAACAGATTCATAATTGGTATCCGTAGCCTTGTGTGAACAGCCGTAGCTCAGTGCCTAATAAATGTCCTTTTATTGTGAGCAGTCCAAGGCACACCTGTGTAATAATCCTGCTGTTTAATCAGCATCTCTATATGCCACCCCTGTCAGGTGGATGGATTATCTTGGCAAAGGAGAAGTGCTCACTAACAAGGATCTTCGCCAATTTGTAGAAGTCTGAAATGTTTACTTCAACTCATGAAAAATGAGAGCAAAAACAAAAGTGTTGCGTTTATATTTTTGCTGATACATCAGATGAGTAGAAGGCAACATGCAGACCACTTGCTTGGTTTCTTTTGTGGTGCAGGGAATCAACTCATACCAAAAATTCCAATTCCAAAGAAGGAAGTCAATTCCCAAACACATACATCAACTCTGCATCAAAGCAGGAATTTATCTTATTCTGAATCTGATGCCAACAGCACATTACAAAGAAGCTGGGACAGAGGCAACAAAAGACTAGTGAGGTTGTTGAATGTAGGGCTAATGCTCCAAAGCTTTGAAGCTTCAGTCATTGCCATGGAAATCAACTTTTTCAGTAAAAACACTATCAGTGAATTACATGATTGCACATTAACTCATGCTATTCCTACACTCTGCTAGCTCCCTGCAGCCTATTTAAAAGATGCAGCAGAGGACAGCACAGGACAACCACTGCAGGGGGTGTGTCCTCATGGTTAGCGTGTGACACAGGAGGTAAGAAGACACCGACTAGAGTGACCAACAGAGACAGTCTAAACACCACTCCGTGTGGCATGAGCAGCCATGTGGAGGTGGTAGTCAGAGCTAACCAGCCATGCAGTCACTAGAAGAACATTAATGGCCACACCACAGTTAGTTTTACACAGTATTTTAGCCAGGATCTTAGCGCTGCTTTCTTGTTCAGATGCCAACTCTTGCCAACTCTGACCTCTGAGACTTTTCTCTTCATCTTTATGTTTTCTTTTTGCTGCCATCTCAAATATAGTAATACTGAGACTTGGGACTTGATTGGCTGAGGTTATGATAGTTAAAGTGGACAGTGAGGGTCACATTAGTCTCGGCCAGCAGACTTAAAAAAAACACAGCGATATAAACCTGTGATGCTGTGATTCCACCAGTCCAGATCTGTCTCTGATTGAAAATGTGTGGCGCATTACTAAGTGCAAAACACAACAAAGAGACCCTGGAACTGAAGTCATATATCAAGCAAGAATGGGAAAGAATTTCACTTTCAAAACTTCAGCAATTAGTGTCCTCACTTCCCGATAGCTGACTGAGTGTTGTTTAAAAGAAAAGCTGATGTAACACAGTGGTAAACTTCCCTGTGTCCCAACTTTTTGGAACGTGATTAAATATCTTGCAAACCTTTTTGGCACTGAGGTCATATATCCAGCAGGTAGTAACTTCAAAGTAGTCCCTCAGTTCAGGCTCTTAATCTATTTCCTATCCCATTCTCTCTCTGCCCTTTAATCATTGTCATTTGGGGTGTATCTATTACTTATTTTTCAGGTTGTTGCTTGTTTTGTCCAACCACAATCTACAACCCAGAGATATTCAAGTTAGATTGATGTATAACAGAGAAAAGCAGCAAATCCTCACAACTGACAAGCTAACACTATCAAACGCTCACCAGCTTTCCTCGATACATGACTTAAACTGACTGTGGAACATAAAAGAAAGTGCTGATTAATATTCTCGTTCTGTTCGTCAATTAATCAACTCAATGTTTCAGAGGAAATCACCTTATTATTCCATTAAATTTAAAGAGCTTTTAATCATTTAAAAACTATATTACGCTTTGATCAGTTGAGAAAGTAAGAGCTCAAGCTAGACTGATATATTACACAATCAATATTTTAGCTCATTGACTGTTGTTGATACAGTCTGTAATTTCTTTCAGGTGTTTTCCTTCCCCGACACTGATGCAAAAATACTTTGCAAGTGATTATCTTACCTGCATAATAGTCCAGTGATGAAATTAATCCATGTCATAGCACAAGCACATAACTAATGTGCTTCATGTGTCTATTTTTCAGGATCATGACTCAATAAGACATTGCAATATTAATGAGTCATGTTTTTGGTATTTGTTTTGGGTAAATTAATTGGTATATTAACCAAATAAGAACAATTATCTTTAGATTAGTCATTAAAAAATAAGTGCTAGCTGCAGTTCTAATAGTTTGTCAGCCATAGAGCACTAACAGACCATATTTATGTATGATGTAGTCTGAAGTTATGCCAAACGGCAATATTAGGCTATCTTGGCACAATTGTTGAATGTCTGTGGGATCAAATGACATAATCGTGATCCCTTAGACATCCAGGAATTGAGTGAAACTTGGCAAGTAAACTAATGGGACCACCTTTTCCAACCTTAGTCTGAGAGGAGGGGGCTCACAGTCTCAGACTTGAAAACCCTGCTGCTATAGGCCAACTGTCAATTATTTATATCCGTATTGGCCTCTGCAGGGCTACAGTTAGAGCCTACAGAACGAGGGCTGAACAGCGGCCACTGTGGCCTCAAGTGGTAATTCCACAATACTGGCTCACTGAACCTCTCCACATTTCCCTACACTCTTTGAGTGATTTGCATGAAGGCCCCGCACTGCACCCACACAGGTGTTTTCAGTACTTCTGGCTAATTGTAGCTCTGCTCATGCTGAATGTGAAGAGAATTACAGTGCGCTGGGAATGACATACAGAGTCACCTGACACCATGACAACTTGTGTAACAATGACAATGATAAAGGTGTAATGTATCACACCCTAACAGGAGAGCGAGGGATCAGGCACAGTCTGTACACACCCACACAGTCCTCTGCACAGAGAGCGAGGCTAATTAGCCAAAAGAATACCTCCTCACTCATGTGCCCCACAGATGGTCCTGTTTCCCGAGTTGGGAACTAGTTATTCCAACTTTGGTGTGTTCATGAGCTTTTAATGCTAATTTACAAAAAAAATATGGATGCTACAAAAGGTAGGGTAGGCTTGTTGTTGCACTTGGACTGAGACTAGTGTGCCAGTGAAGGCTCATGTTGCTATTAAAATGTTGAATCTGTTTGTACCTGATTTGATATCAGGGTTAAAGCTTATAAATAACCTTTCTATCTAAATCAGGTCACTCTACATGGACAGCAACTAACAGCTCATTTATGCTTTAACATTAGACATACGGATATGGACAAAGCTGTCTGTCCATGCTCTACATTTGTACATGTTCTCTGAAAGCTTACGGATATAGATGAAAAGGAGCCGTGCCACCAGAGGTTGTGGAGGGCAGCATAGCACTGTAGCCAATAGTTCAAGAGAGATGTGACTATAGGAGACAAAGAATATTGAGATATTATCTTTAAGCCATTTACTTCAGCAAGTCATGTAAAAACATTTTCTCCAAATTTCCGAGTTGTTCCGACTTGAATTTTCTCCCTCTTCTTTCCTATTATTCCGGCATCACATGAATGCAGGATAGGTTAAATCACTTGTGTGAGTGGACTGGGGGTCCAAGGCCTGTAGTGACATCAAGAGAGGAACATGAGCAAAAGCAAAAACAACAAATATGTCCTCTAGTAATTGTTTTTCTTAACTTGACCCCGAATATTAGTAGATCTTTACCATATAGATTTTTAACCATATAGATATTTGAGATTTTTTAAAAAGTGGTAACCATATTATACTACATACTGGTTAAAACACCTAAGATCAAATTAATATTTTACAGCTGAAAAGTAAACTTTTTAATGATAAAAATCATTTAAATTCATGCTAAAACAATAGCACAAGTGGAGAAAACTCTACAGCAAACTGACTTTATTATTTGTTATGTCAGTTCCACATCAATAACTAGAATGAACTCATCCCCGTCCTTTACATGCTCACTCATCTAACCTTGACAGCCGATGGTTAAGATATACACCATGTGACAATGTCTCCTGTCTGTGTCTCTCGTGTGAGAACTTTAAAGGCTATTTACAATGGCTCATTTTAATGTCTGGAGGTATTTTCCCTGTGTAGCTGGAAGTGGGCAGAAGTACTCTGTTAATTGGCTTACTGTCAACAACATGGATACACTAAATCAGATTTACTGTGCACATTATTACCATTAGGGGAGCATCCTTTCTCATCACCACATGTTTTCAATTTCGCATGGTATTTACCAACACTGATGTCGAATGACACAGAGTTCTTTGTCACAGAGTCAGCGTGTCAGGAAAACCAAGTGCAAAAGAAAGTTTTCTGCTAACTGAGCTCAGTCAAAGAAATTGATTTATATTTCAATGCACACAAAGGAAGGATATATTGTAGGAGATGGTATGTCTGCCGTCAGCAGCGAAGAAAGCTCAGAGACTGAATTTAAAGGTTTTATCGACTGGAGTGTGACATGATGTACTCCAAAGTTGAAGGTGATTTAGAAACAGCTTCTACAACATCCTCCATCACACTCATGGTGTCTCTGCTACAGTCAGCAAACAGCAAAAATCAAAGTAACAACCCATGTCTGTCCATCCCTGTCCTCCCATATTTAACACCTATAAATACCAAAAAAGAAACCACCAAGAAATACATACTGCAGTGACTCAAAAGATTTTTTTGCACTGCCGCTTTCATTTTGGTGTGGTTCCAAAACAATAAGGCAGTTAATCGATTATTTAATCTACAAAAAAAATCAAAATTTGATTCTTATCATTATCACTTAATCCAGTGATTCCCAAACTTTTTCCAGAATGCCCCCCTTTTGGAAGCCAACAAAAGTTCAAGCCCCCCACCACAAAATTTTCAATCAATTGTTGACAATAATTTGGAATGGAACTGATAAAAAAAAAGTTAAATTTTACCAAAATAAAGGTCAGCTGGATAGAAACAGCAAACTCATTTTTTATTCCCCCTACAAAGATCATATTCATTCAGCTTTACTCACTCTTTTTTTCTCCCCTGGTCTTTCCCGCCCCCCTGCAGTAGCTCTGTGACCCCCACATGGGGGCCCGCCCCCCAGTTTGGGAACCACTGACTTAATCATTTGTCATTGTTAGACAAAAGTTTCTTGTAACAACACTACAGCCTATCATATAATGACAAGTAAGGTTTGTTTTAATGTTATAATGTTGAATGACAAGATAGTTACATGACTTAACAAGGTAAAATAATTTGGTATGTGGTAATAACAAGAAAATATGCCATAATTGTGCATTGCAAGTTGCAACTGAATAAGTCAGGGGTTCTCATTGTGTGGTCTGCAGCCCAATAGCAGACCTGAGAAACATTTTGTGCAGCCCCAAAACGTGACATGAAATGCATACGTTATATTGTCAGTCATCATTCCATTTCAATACTTTCACTTTCAACACATTTAATGCACTATCTGACTACTCTGTCAAACTGCACAACCCTAAAAAGCATCTGTCAGATTAGCAATAACAACTTGTACAAAGCCATGGGTGATGCAGGGATTATATTCTGTCATCATGCTAGCGTTGTATTTCGGTGGACGACTCAGCAGTTTAACGTGGACGTCAGATGGAATAAACCCACCTTGAAAAAAACAGTGTGGTTGAGGAGAAAAGGAGGCTTAAGGAAAAATGGATCAACTCTCACTTCATCAGACCTCAGGGGGGGGCAGATAAAGTGATCTGCCTTATCTGCAAACAGGAACAATCACAAATCCTGCAACAAGTTCAGGGGTTTTCCTGTGCAGCTAATGTGCCTAAGTTAGCACTATGATTTTATGATAGTTAGAATTCTTCTTTGACCAACAAATTCTAAAAAGTTGATAATTGAGTCCAAGTGGACATTTGTACCAAACATGAAGAAATTGCCACAAATTGCTCCTGACATATCGTGTTCACACCAATGGATGGATTTAAGGTCGCAGTGATCTTTGACCTTTGACCAACAAATTCTAATAAGTTGATCCTTGAGTCGGGGTGGCTGTTGATGCCAAATATACAGAAATTCCCTCAGGGGGTTCCTGGTCACGTTCACAAAAATTGAACGGAAGGACAGACAGACAGACAGACAACCCTAGAACATAATGTCTCCGGCCACAGTTGTCGCCAGCACAGAGGCATAAATATCTGCAAACCAAATCAAGAATGAGAATAATTTTTAGTTGCAGACCTAGACTAGTTCCTTGACACAAAATTAATGAACAACAATTTTGATAATTGATTAACATTTTAAGTCATTCATTGAGGAAAAATGCCAAACATTTACTGGCTCCAGTTTCTAAACTGGAAGATTTGCTATTTATCTCAGTTTAATATCACTGAAAATTGAATAATTTGGGGTTCTGAACTTTTATAGGGTACATGTCACTTTCAGGGTCTGGTAAATAGTGATGACTTTTACTAACATTTTATAGACCTCAACACTTCCATCAATCCTTTTTTTTAATGCACTGGTATCTTATCTGTACTCTGTATTGGCTGATATGCAAAGCTCAGGTAATAAAAGTCAGTATCAGGAAGGGGAAAAAAAACAGTCCTGGAACATCTCAAACATCTATAAAGTGCAGCAATCTTTAGTGAGTCAATCCTTCACTTCACTGCACAGTACAAAGTGTTCCAGTAAACAATTTAAATTGTACTATTTGGGTCACATGTGGACACTCATGTCAAATTAAATTAGGGTACAAAGTGAGTATTTTTCAAAACTAACTGGATAGATGTCTATAAGCTCCTCCTCCCGCTGTCTACACTTCTGTGATGTAAGCAGTCCCTGGGACCTCGGGGAGTGGGGCAGCAGCTGCCTCCACAGCGCCTGTTATGTAACTCATTTTCACTCAGACTGAGGCAGGCAGGGGGGAGAGAGAGAGAGGGACTGGTTTTCTTTCCTGTCTCTCCCCCACCACCCCTCCCACCCCCGCCCACCACCACCCCACGCTCGCCATACATTAAGCCTCAACCTCGGAAAACCAGGACGCTGCCTTGCAGCAATGAGCTATGGGAACTGAGGGGAGGGGGAGGAAGGTGTTAGGAGGGGACGTCAAAGGAGGTCACGTCTGGCTGCGGGCAGAGATTATGGCTTTGTGTGTATGTATGTATACATACATGGAGTATTTTTAGATGGACTTTCTTTGCTTTGATTGTGATGCATTGTAGAAGTAAGCTATTTTCACTATGATTTCTTCAAGAGCAGTAATACATGTAAAAGTAATATATATTTCTTCAGTTTTTTATGTTAGTGAAATCCTGACAGGTGGCTTATACCGGCCAAACGGATATTAACTGCATTTTTTGCATTATTTAGCTTCATGAGGTTTTTTAAGTATTGTATCATTGCTTATAAAGCAGTAGAAAATAATGTCCACTCAGACAAATTTCCTCTCTTCCAAGCACGTCAGAGGGAAGGACTCACTGCTGCTGAAAACTAATAAAAACCACCGGCTTCTTAAATCCTAACTGGGTTACTGGGGGAAACTCTTGTAAACAAAGTGAGTGAGAGTGCTTCCCGTGTAATTTTATGTAGGCCAGCCTCCTGCTCTAGCCTACAGGGAAATATCATTTCTGGTTCCACATTCATTCTTACGTTTACACCCACTTGTGGTTGCTTGGGAGTTTTCCTTCATGTCCACCTCGCTGGAAATGTTCTTCTTGACAATGTGACATGCACGTTCCATTTCTTGACCGGATTTGAAGATTTTTTTGACAAAAAAGACAAATGACAAATGGGTCACGCCATGTCAAAAATGCCATGTCACCTGCAGCTGGAGGAACAGCATTCGCTCGCAAGTAAAATGTGGAGTGACAAGGGTTCGAACATGAAGTCGTGCATGATGCACGCCGCGAGGCAGAGCAATCTTTACTATTTGTGTGTCGTGTAGACATTTTATATGGAATCACCTTTGATTTATCATACTTTAAAGGGACAGTTTGTATTATTTGAAGTGGGCTTGTATGAGGTACTTATCTATAGACAGTAGATAGCAGTTGGCATGCCCCCACAGGGTCAGCAACAAAAGGTATTTTAGCCACTTAAAAAAAGGCCCCCCTAAAAACAAACAGTTTCTGTTTAAATGTACACTATGTTTAGAATATTTTCACTGCTTTACTTTGTTGTCAGACAACCTCTTCCAATGGTAAACCAATGTTACATAAGCAAAAAAACTTTCTGTCCAAACCAAGCAAACTCCATAAACAAAAGCCAAAGAGAGCTGCTGATGTACCACTGTCTCAGTCTGTTAGTTGGATTGTGTTACTGTGTGACTTTAACGTTTTAAAAGGATAGTTTGGATTTACCAAAGTCACACAATAGCACAAACAAACTAACAGATCGAGGCACATCAACTTTTGTCTATGCAATTTGGTTGGTTTGGAGAGAGTGACATTTGACTTGTATAATGGTGGTTTCGGGTCAGAAACGGCTGTCTGATGGCAAGGAAAAGTGGTGAAAATATTCCAAATGTGGCTGACATTCAACCTAATATCATTTTTTTAGGTGGACATATTTTCTGTACTTAAAATACCTTTTATTGCTGACCCTGCCCACAGAAGTACATTCTGTACTCATGCTCCTCTCTGCTTCCCTAAACTGTGGGCATGCTGCCCAGCATCTACTGTAGGTAACACACTAACCTAAACACATCACATCAAATAATCCAAACTATCCCTGTAACAGGCTGACCCCTGCATGCTACTCAGCTGTTTGTGCCGGCCACCTACCCTAACCCAGGACGTCTTGTACTGCAGCTCTCACAGATTCCCGTCTGATTGGTCCACAAATGAAGCAGATGATGCTGCCCTCACCTGGAATCAAAATTTAAATGATAATTACCAGCACATTCCTCCTTCTAATTATACCTTTCATCCCACCACAGACACACAGACGCACACACATTGCAATGACAGAAGATTTATTATGTGTAACTCTATACATGATATCATCCATATACACTATGCCTGCAGGAGCACCTATAGGCTGGGAACCACATATTTCATATTTCATGCTGTCCTGTAACACATGCATGATTGATATCAAGTCTACAGCAGCACACTTTGGCACACTTTGGCAGGCGCACACAGACCTACTTCAGGGAATGTGACCAGAGGCTGTAAATCACACGTATATATATGTATATATAACCTTACATACCTATAAACTGCCTACATCTTGGCACAAAGCCCTGTGTCTGTACCTTCTTGGGTTGGGTGTCATCTCTCACACGTCCAGAATGTACAGCCATTTAGGGCAGAGTGTAGGTAAACAGGTTTCTTATTGCAATCATCATATAGTTCCGACCTTAACTCAGCCCTACCTGACCCATGCAGGTCGCTCAGTGTGGGAACAGTGAAAGGAGCACATGGTAGGTCTGCAGGTCACTTTGGCACACAGAGTCAGTACAGACAGTACAGTGGCCAGGCTCCTGTGCATTAACCTATTGGTACAGTACAGTAAGCAGGCCGGCGCAGCGCCCGGGTTGACGTGAGGACAGCACTCACGTTATAGCCTACCGCCGCCCCATTAAGAAGCTGTATGTCGCTATAGGATAAATGCAACAAAATGACACACTCACCAGTGCTCAACCTGTGGTTCAAACCCGCCTCCTGAACCGTCAACATAAAGCCCGTTAACAAGGAACAGCCGGATTAACACGTGAAGAAAAAGCAGAACAAAATAGGTAGAAACAGAAGCGAGTCCAGCTGATAATCGTCTCAAACGGCGTCGCTTGTGATGACGGCTCTCCCGGTGGTAGCCCCCGTTCAGTTCAGTCCGCTATCAGGTGCGAGGAGACGGGAGCGCCGTGTCTGCCAGGGACTGCCAAAGCCATGGCCACGGTCTGCAGGAGAACTCCACAGCGTTTATTTGCTTTCTGTGCTCGGTCCTCCCCCCCCCCCCTGCCTGTACAGTACGGGTGAATGCGGGTCAGGAGAAGTGGAGCTGCCGCCGGGGATGATTCACCACCAGGCTCCGCAGCGGCCTCTACCGGCAGAACAGGAGTACTGCTGCAGGAGGGGAGGGGGGGCGGTTGCGTAATCCCAAGAGCCCGGAGAATTAAAGGGGAAACTCACCCGTTTTTACACTAGCAACATTCACAAAGTATAATCAGAGATGGAAAAAGGCACTGACATAATTGTTCTCAATTTCCAGGTCCCATAATTTCATGGTAAATAGGTGGTAAATACCAAGTAACATAGCCTATTTGAAATTTCTTAGAAATTACTGCAAATTACATCCAAATTACCTTCAAGTTCCATGGTTCTGTGGTTCCATGATCAAGTATATGATAATTACCTTCAAATTTCAGTCAATGTGCAGATGTAACAGATGCTCTTCAATTTCTCTGTATTTCAAAGTGAAACAGGAAGAACCGAACAATTTGCAATGTAACACACTTTTATTAAACATGTATTTATTGTACAAAATAGCAGCTGTTTTAAAAATTATTTTGTGAACTATCCTTATTAACCTTTATTTATCTCGTAAAGATGTGTGTATCTTGAAAAAAATCTAAACAAAGTTTTGCACTTGGGTGAACTACCCTTTTACATACCCCACACTGATTTGTTTAGGTTGATAAATACTGCTGTGTGGTCTGTTTTGACACCGCTGCTTACCCTCACTATCACCATCACCTCACCTCAGCCATGACAGGAACATTATGTGCTAGACACAGTGACCTTGATACATGCTAACCACATGACTTAGAAGTCAACAACAACAACAAAAGATTCAGAGCAAATTTTGATCAATTAATACAACAGTTAGAGACAGTATGACAAAAACACAGCTCAAAAAAAAATATTGTCATGCGTCCAAAACCTTTTCTTTTTTCAATAAATGCAGCAAATGTTGAATGTGTCTTCTGTCTTTGTGGTAGGGAGAGGGTCTAATTGAGCATGTGTGCCATCACTCTTGCATTTTGCTGAATGGAAGAATAAGACTTGTTGTAACCATCCCCTGTTGCAACTGACCCCGAGCTACCCCTACTTGACGCCTGTAGATACAAACTGATTTTGGGTACAAAACATACAGTCCAATGGTTTTATAAAATATGATGCATTGGCTTAAATTAGGCTACCAGACTTACATAAAGTATTACAATAAGCTCTATTTGTGCAACAATATTGATATGAAATATTAGTGTAAACACATTTTTACCAATGACACTTATTAGCGTCCCATTCCGTTTATTGTAGCAGGGCCTTTCCAGTGAGCCAGTATGCACAGTAGCAGCACCCTGACTTTATTTGACCTGAATGAAACAGAACCTTTATTAGTATCAGTGGTAACACATGTGCTTACACTACTTTTTAAATGTCAAAATGGACGATCAAAAGGACGATTGGCCGCATATGACATGGCAGCATATCACCGGAAAGCTAAGTTGTGCGCCCTTATTATCAGAAAAAAGGAAATGCACAGTCCTATCCCAAATGTCTCTCTTTCAACAAACAGTTAACTTATCAAACACGTTAACACTATCAGTAACATTAAATGATTAGCTACCATTAGAAGCTATCGCTAAATAGCCAGCATTGGTATTACTGTAATGGTTATTTAGAATTAGAAATAGAAGAAATAGAAAATACTTTATTGTCTACCATTTAATTTATCATGTAATTTATTCAACAGACATGTTCTTAAATAGCATTCAGAATTATACTATGTCTTAAAAGAGACTCAATTCAGTTGATTTTACTGTGTATTCTCTGCCAATTGTCACTGAGAGTGTTTGGGGTTTTTTTTTAGCAATGGGGTTGGCCACACCTCCCCCTTGCTCAGAGTTGCTCCAAGAGTTATCCTGAATCACTCCTAAGGTAGGAGTCCTTGCTAGAAGTTAAGAGCTCACTGAGAGGATCCTCAGAATTTTTCTGAATATGGGCCCACGAGAGGGAGACTGAGATCTGACTACCTACAAATCTGAAGGGACAACAGGGACACCTTTGATGCAAATTGGTGTGAAAGAACCATTTTGGACTTTCTTACTAAATCAGCAGTTATCTCCTTTGTTTTCTCAACATTCAGAGAGAGGTTGTTGTCTGGACTCCATATGGATATGTCCCTCACCTCCTTCCTATAGGCATCCTCATTGTTTTCCTTTATCAGTCCAATCCCTGTGGTTTGATCTGAGAATTTCACAATGCTGTTATGATATTTGGCAGCACAGTCATGTGGGAAGCAACAACCCTGCAGTGCACATGGATGGATAGATAGATAGATAGATAGATAGATAGATAGATAGATAGATAGATAGATAGATAGATAGATAGATAGATAGATAGATAGATCGTTTTGGAGCAATCTCTGGCACAGGAGATTAATAAAGTTTTTCTTTTCTTATCTTGTCTTAAATAGAAAGTGAACCTCTCAACTCTATATGAATGCTAATGTTGGTGCTGGATGTGTAAACAAGCTAATAAGTAACAACTGTTAGCTTTTCTGCATTTACTTAAGTAAAACGTTTAAATATTTGCAGGCCTAATGGAGTGTGTTTACAGTATATTGCACTATTGCCACTTTTATCTGAATAAAGGATTTCAGTTCTATTTCCTCTAGAGGTGGGACCAAGTCATTGCTATGCAAGCCACAAGTAAGTGTAAAGTCTTTGAACCTAAGTCCCAAGTCAAGTCCCAAGTTAAGACCGACAAATCCCAATAAGTCCCAAGTCCTTAAGCCCTGGCTTACGCTGATCTGAAGTGCAAGTTGAAAGCAAGAGGGGCAATGGATTTGATTTATTAAAGGTTTGCCGTCTTGTGCCAGGGGCGTAGGGGTATCCTGCTCTGTCCCGCCCCTTGTGCCAGCAGCACACAGTGGAATGCACCTATCAGCTGAGCCCAGGTGCCCTCATTAATTCATGGGTGAGTTTAGGCTGAACATGCAATAAATCAGTCAGAAAGTTAGCTTTCATCACCTTTAAGAAGGAGGAGTGCCAGGAGCACAAACGGGGGCAGCAAGACGGTGGATTTACCAGGAGGAAACAAAGAGAAAAGATTTTCAAGAGAGGAGACAGATCTCCTGGTGTGAGAAGTGAAAGCGTGAGAGCACGCAACATATGGAGTGAAACACCTTGAAACACCTTGAAATAAGGTTGTGTTTTATGATTTATTTTTATCATCATAATTATTATGCAGCTCCGCTGACTGAGGAGTGGGGGAGGGAGACGGCGCGGTCGAGAGGAGAGGCGAGCCAGCCCAGACGAAGCACAATCCCAGTGGATATCCACCTGAGCCGGATCAAGGTGCACCTTTACAGCTGCTGCTCCTCCTTCTTGTCCTCTTCCTCCTCATCCTCATTTCCTCCTCCCATCCTCGCTCCTCTGTCCCATTAACACGTTAGTGGGTGGAGGAAACAGAATCAGAAAGTGTTTCTTAAGTTTGATAGTGTCAGCATCAGGCTCTGACAGAAGTACACGTACCTTTTTCTATATAACGTTTTGTTCATTTTGTATGTTAGGGATCATAATTGTTTAATACTTGTTTTTCTGAATCCCAATTAACATGCAGACAAATACTCCAGCTGCTCCAGCTGTCATGCTGACTGATCTGTTAAAGATGATCTGACAGCTGTGATCCCGTCCTGCATGCACTTTGCAGGTTTATTGAGATTTATTTGGCTTTATAAAAATAATAATAATAGTAGGCACACACGTGCACGGCTGTGTAAAGTAAATGAAAGGTGTTTTATGATTTTTTTTAGATGTATGTGCAATATTACCTTTTCAACATCACGTGCAATGCTTGCTTCAGCCAAGCACGAGGCACACATGCATGCTTTTAACTTTAATATTTACACTTTATTGCTGATAGAAAATATGTTCAAGGGACATTTTACTAATCCACGCTCCCGTGTGGGGAAAAGACTGAAAATAAAAGAAGGTGTTTTGTGATTGTGGAGACGAGTGCGTGCTTCAGCAAAACACACCGGGTGCTATCATGTACATTCAGACTGATTGCACCACAGACTTTGCCCTTTGACCAGGTTTTGGCTGGTCTAAAGTGCCAGTGGTTTTTACTCCAATGCGCTGAACACAAGATAGCAAATGCGCCTGGACACACCTTCATTTTGCCTTCATTTCGCTCATTTGCTATCTTGCAGACGTGGCAAAAATGAGTTGTGCCAGTGGAAGGAAACAAAGCCACCTGTGCCAACAGTGCAACGGCTTTCTGCCGAGTGTAAGATGGGGCCCCTTAACTTTAAATTAAGTCCTTGAGTTAAGTTTCGAGTCCTTAACAAGTCGTAATGTAACAGTGAGTTTCAAGCCTCACTGATTTATAAGGTTTAGTGTCATGTAATGTTAGCTAAGCATTGGCCTCATCTCACTGTTCTTTGAGCTGCTTCAAATGTTGAATGAAGTTGGAAGTTGTGTCTTAGTTAGTCTATTATTTTCAAGCTGCGTGTTTTGTATAGCCTACTGCAATTTATTTTTTGTTGACCAATGTATAGTCTTTCTTTCATAGATCAAAATCATCTTGGGTGTCATTTTTTTCAACTGGAGCTCTGGATGCTGGATTGGATTGTGGGGAATTAAGAGTTGACTTGCTGAGAATGAATAGCATTAACATTTCATTACTCAAGAAATTAAGGGAAATAACTTGATTCATGGCACACTTTTTATTTTTTAATCTTTGGGCTTGAGGGAAGGCATCAAGTTAAGAGGGTAGCCTGGGAGCTGAGTTGGTGGAGCGTTTGCCCCATGTACATGTAAAAAAATATTTTTAAGTGAAATGGCTCCGGTCCAAGTGAAGTCATAAGTTATTGGCGTAAAGTCCAAGTCATGTTGCAAGTATTTTTTTGATTTGCAAGCAGAGGTAGAAGTGAAGTAAAGTGGAGGTCACATACTGTGAGTGTTGCAGACAATAGCCTCGGGCTCCTGCTGTCAAGTACGAATTCTTTATATAGCTTTTTCCAAGTGCTGGATGAATCAGATGTAGCCCCAAGCTTTTTGTTTTGAGTGTCGGCCCAGGGCCAAATGTGAGAAAAGAATGTTGAGATGTTGGAGGCAGAATGGAGGAAGAAACTGAACTGAACTGGAACCCTGGGATCTGGGATCATGGCTGTGACTGTGGCCCAAGCAGGACATTTATGGACATTAGCTTCATCCTGCCTTCTACCAGATGTTGTTTTGATGTTCTTACACATATGTGGAAATTTCCAAGTTCTTTCAGGCTAAGTAAAGATTAACTCCTAGTAAGGAGTTAAGCCTAACTTTAAAAGACAGCATCTGTGATGGTTTGGGGGTTTGTTAGTTCCATGGCATGGTTAACTGTCACATCGCATGAAGAACCCATTAATGCTGAAAGGTGCATACAGGTTTTAAAGCAACATGTGCTGCCATTCAGATTACGTCTTTTTCAGAGACGTCCCTGCTTATTCCAGCAAGACATTGCATGTGTTACAACAGCATGGCTTTGTAGTAAACAAGTGCAGGTACTAGACTGACCTGTCTGCAGTCCAGACCTGTGTCTCTTTGAAAATAAAGCAGGCACTTTCAAAACTTAAACAGTCATTGTCCTCGATTCCTAAATGCTTACTGAGTGCTGTTGACAGAAAAGGTGATGTAACACCTTTGAGGAGTGGGGGAGGGAGACGGTGCGGTAATAAACGGTGCAGAGATAAACTTGCTCATGTCTCAACTTTTTCTTGAACATGTTGCAGGCATCAAATTTAGAATGAGTGTAAATTTACCAAAAGGTTTTGCAGTTTCAACATTAAAAATCTGATCTTTGTACTGAATTCAATAGAATATAGGTTGAAAAGTTTTTGCAAATCATTGCATTCATTTGTTTTATTTATGTCTACTTGGAATTGAGGCTGTTCAAAAACCTAAATCTTCTACTTAAGTACAGTTCTATCTATTGGCATATTTATGTACACAAAACCATCAATAAATAAATGAGACCAGACAAGCAGCTGGAGTTTCTTTTTCCTGTGCATCTGTGCTTTTTATTGCAATAATACATCTGCATGTTGATATATATTTACACACACACACACGCACGCACACACACACACACACACACACACACACACACTCACATACATACATTATCAATGATCGGAACAAAACAAGAAGTTTGGACACCAAGCACTGAACACATGACATGAGAAAAAACCCACAAATTAACCACCAACTGTCTAAACACACACACACACACACACTTAAACACACGCATGCTCACATCCTACAGCACATTCTGCCCCCACACACTCACCCACGCTGCCTCCTACACACATGAACACATGCAGCATTTAGTTCCCCACACATGCACACTAGCGGACACAAGCTCGAGTCAAGATAAAGGTCTTCAGAGTCTTCTGATGTTCAAAGTGCAGGATATTATATTTTTTGTCTGTAACACTGATGATGCCAGAACTACACTAGCTAGACTGAACTGTACTGCACGCAACACAGACAGACCCACAGGCCAACAATCCAACATTTACTTTCACTATAACAGCAAACCTGGTAAAGTCAACATCTCCAGAGCAATAGGGAAGAAGAAGAATCATACTGATATAGTACGAAATAGACTTGAGACCGATCTTTTAAATTATTCTCATGATATACTGCAATTTGTCTATATATACTATTTACAGAACATGGACAAGATACATACTGTATATTTAAAGGGTTTACATTTACACATGGAACAGCTTCTTTTTTTTTACAGCCACTACATATTCACTAAAAGCCTCTCATAGATTCACATCTTAAATATTCAAATATCCTGGGTTTGTGTCAGATTTTTTTTTTATGTATTCTGTTTCTACGGCTTGTGTTTGTGGGGATACATATCACACTAACAATAACTATCTTTAGCAGGACGAGGGATATGCAACAAATACAACAAATACTATAGCAAAAAACATACATGGCTTCTTTTTTTTTGGTCATTTTTACGCACGATGCACAAAACAGCACTTTTTTACAATCATCTATTGCAATTTCTTTACAGATAACAGATTTGTTACAGTTGTTTGCTCGATATGTCAACAAGTGAAGGTGTGGATGAGCAGGAGGTCAGTGAGACGGTGATATCAGAAACATGCTGAGATAAAGAGGGCTTGTGTGTTCCTCTTTTTGACCAGGTGTGTTTAGACAGATAGACAGACAGACGGATGGATCACTCGGTGGACGGAAAAGAGGAAGATCTCTTCTTCTACTCCTCTCCCTCATTCTGTCCCACGTGTGTCTTGTCGATGGCGAGATGGTTGCTCCATTTCTCCAGCCCTTCTACTCATAGAAGCTGCGATCACTAGAAAAAAGAAACAGCAGAGGAAGAAAGACAAGAGTATTAAAGTTTCTTGTGTGTTGCGTCACTCCCCCCCCCTAATAGAATTCCTACTTAAGAGGGGTCCGTTTTAGCAACAAACTCCAGAGTACTCACACAACACCAGCACAATGCTGGGCGGTGTCTTGAGTTAAACAAAAAGTGACGAGCAGGATTTAACGGGCTATAAAACAAGAAGAGAGCCACAAATAAAACCATCACTCATTGAGCTTTTCACACTAGTCCAATCTTGATCCTGCGTTTGGAGGATTAAATAAACAGGTGAAATTCCTCCCCCTTCAGTGTCCCACATGGAACCTTATTTTGGAAATAATGTGAATGGTAGTCAATGCCGAGAGACAAATCATTTTTTGATCCTGTTTGAATTGTGTCATGAATTGCACGTTTGCCAATTAAAAATAATGATTTTGCTGATAAAACCGCTCTCTGTTGATACATAACGAGTAACTCAAGGTAGATAATGTTAGCTAATGTTAGCAAACTTTACTTAGATATTGTTGTTAAACTGATGTTGTGAATTTGCTAACTCTTGTCTCATTGTCATGTAAATGTTATTTGTGGCCACAAAGACCACCTATTGTTCTGACAGCCCATAAATTCAAAAGCCCATTAATCCCAAATGTCAGGTGACCTTCATCAGGTGACCTTCGTTGTCATGGTATCAACAGTTGGGTAACCTTGGTTGTCATGCTATCATGGAAACAATAATGTTTAACATGAAATGGTCACAGTTTGCTTGGGTTAAGGCACCAAAAATACTTTGTTAGGTTTCGGGAAATATGGTTTTGGGTTAACATAAGTATTTTAGTTACAAGTTATCAGTTAAGTTACATACATAAATTCAGAGCAATTGGCTTTCAGTGCAATGGGCATTTGTTTTTGGGATGTTTTTGGCTGTTGGACAAATGGGCTTTCAGTCCGATGGGACATTGTGCCATGAGAACAATGTCATGGTCAGCCAAAGTTACATAGTCCCTCTTTAAACTATGAAATGAGTTAGACATGAATTGAAATGAAATGAATCATGCAAAATGAAAAATCTGTCCCCTCGGTGTAAATGTTTTCCATGTAAAATATACTGCACACACTAAAACAACAGTTTGAAGCTGCTACTGCAATCAAAATCCTAGTGTAGCGGGAAAATAAATGCGTAAATGCTAATCTATTGGCTAACTGGGAAGCTACAGGTTTTGTGCTCCTAGCCTTCAGGCACACGTCTCATTGCTTTGTGGTTGACCTTACCGGTACACAGCGAGAGTGACCCACAGCTTAAATTCGGATTTGATCGCCTTCATTCAACCTGGTGATTGCAAAATAAAGCCGTTATGGTCAATAGTTGGTAAGAAGAAGTCACTGATTGTTAGCCTTTTTCTGCATTCTTATAGGACAATGAGGACATCTACTGTGTGGGGAAGTGTGTGTGTGCAGTGTGGAAAGACTGGAGTCTTCAAAATCAATATGTATTCCTCTGTGACACTACTGAACTGTGTTCAATATATTATGTCAATGATGTTGATGGAAATAACACATAATGACACATAATGGTATAAAGCAAAGTAAATGGGAAGAAAAGAGAAACAAAATGGCTGAAGATGAGAACAAAATTAGAAGGTTTAAGTTGATGGGGGCTGTTGATGAGCAATAACATCGAGTGTGATTGGTGCAGAACGGCTGTACTCACGCCCCCTCATCTCTGAGCAGAGTCAGGAACTTGGTCACTCTGTAATCCTGGTCCATCTAGAGATAGTGAAAGAAAGCAGAAGCAGAAAGAGACTGAACAGTCTGTTGACAGTACTAATGCAAATAATCGGCAAAAGTCAATATGGGGCCACGCAGTCACATCAGAAATCTCCCAGCCACCACAGCTGGAGCCATTGTGAAGGACCACTCAAGCAGAAATAGTAGCTAACCATGCCCTGTTGTCTAGTGACATGATTGTGGATGTGATTGGAGACAGTGAAGCTGTCTCCCTCCCTCAGATGGAGATGCTTTAAAGTGTTTATAATGATTAGCATGTTAGACGCATGCATTTTGCACATGCATATTCATAAAGTGTGTTCAGCTGGCAGTGTAAAAACCACTCACATGGGGCTTTGTGGGGGTTCGTGGGGGTTTGCGTGTGGGAGTATTTCTTTGCAGGTGGTTTTGGTGCAGTGGGAACATCCATGTGATACATTACACTTTGAAAGTAACTTGCCCAACACTAATCTTGTGTGCAGGGAGGCAACAGGAAGTCATCTGGCCCCACAGAGGAGGAACATACACATGCTCATAACCGAAGAAAGACTCCACATTCTTAGAAATAAAGGTTCTTTTTGAAGAGCTGAGGTCCTATCCACAACTCTTTGCTTCTGAAAAACCCTCTTTTGAAGAAAGGGTTTGTCAAGGGTTCTTAGGGAAGACTAAGGGTTCCCTTAAGAGCCCTTTTCATCCAGAGAACCCTTTTTTGAAGAGTTCTTCAATCATTGTTGAAATCATTCAAGAACTCTTTCATCAAGGGTTGTTTGTAGCATAATATAAAGAGGCTAGATCCCCCTGTGTGGGTTCTAGATAAAACTTGTGGAATATAAATGGGTTCTCAGTAGAACCTCCTAGGTGGATTCTAGATTAAAGTGTTAGAATATAAAAAAATCTCTCAGTAGGGTGCTCTTGGTGAGTTCTAGATAGCACTTTTAGAAGGTGGAAAGATTCTGGATAGAACCCACAGGGAGGATTCTAGGTGGAACCATTACACAATAGAATGGTTCTCTGTAGAACCTCCAAAATAGTCATTTTCCACCAACACGGAACCAGCTCCACTCTGGTTCACACACCTAATTTTGAATCATTCTGAGTATTTACACCAAAAATAAACCTTAAAAGTTGGTTCCCACCAGAAACCAAAAAAACAGCATGATGTCTTTGGGAACCAAAGTGTCATATTCTACATACTCACTTTTCAGTAGATAGAACCAAGGTTCCATGGAAGTTCTGGGTGAAACCTTTCACTGAAGTATAACCCTTTATATTGTCTTCTAGGTACAACTCTCTGAGAGGGAACCTTTAGAAAAGGTTCTATCAGGAACTAGAAAGGATTTTCCTAAGGGGACAAGCCAAGGAACCCTCAATATTTCGAGTCAGCACCTTTATTTCTAAGACTGCAGTCCATATAATCAATGGGCCCATCACAGCTGATGTGTGATGATTTATAAGCTGTTACTGTCGTCGTACCTGCAGCGACATCTCGATGAGGACGAGGAGTTTCTTGATGCCGATCCAGACTCGCTTCCCTTTGAGCTGCTGTGCGATGCTGGCACGCTCTTTATCCGTGAAGCTCCCCAGCAGCTACAATGACAACAAAGGGAAAGAAGATAAATTCTACCATCAAAAACTCCAACCGAAAAGCAAAATAAAGGAAGAGCATTGCTGAAAACACCCTTTTAATTATATCACATTTTTTCAGTCACTGAGGTGAATGTGGTTTTTCCTGACGTGCACCACAAACGTTACAGAGTGGGTTATTTCAAGGCTGCGTGTGCATGAATGTGAGCTCTTGAGGATGGGGGATGGTTATGTTTAATTCACCCCATTCATCTGTTTGTCCTTGCATGTAAGCACAATCGTGAGCATCTTTACCTTCAAACAACCAAATGCATTGACTACATTAAAGACCTGCGATTGTGCGCATGTGTGTATATGTGTGTGTGTGCGCATGTGTGTGTGTGTGTGTGTGTGTGTGTGTGTGTGTGTGCATACCTCTAAAGCGTCGACTAGCTGCTCCCCAGTAGAGATGTTGGGGATGTGGATGGTGGTGCTGAAGGCGTCCAACATCTCCATCTCCTGCAGAACGTCCTTCCTGCTGGTGGTGCCGATGATGAGCAGCTTCCGGCCCTGCAGGAGGAACAGATGACTCCTTTGTTAATTATACCACATGGGAAATTCAATTTTCTGTGTTGAGTGAAGGTTAATTGTCCATTCACAAAGTCATGAGTTCAAAAAATACAGTGCTAATGAGTATGGACAGCTGTAACCACAGACAAAATGTAGATTTTCATTTCAGCAGGTTTTTTTTATTTAATTAAATATCTAAATTCTGAATCAAATATACCTAAAGCTAAATCAAATTATGTGTTGATGCAGTAAAACAATGAAAGGAAATTAGCACAGGAACAGGGAAAAAAATTAAAATAGAAAATTAAAACCAAAAATATGACATTATGGGGTAGTACTACTTAAAGATCTTTACCACTCTTGAATCATGAATCTGCTTGAAGCAACCATCATTGGCCAAAAAAAAAAAAAAAAAAAAAAAAAGGCACATAACCTGCTCCCTAAAACCACAGTGTGTTTCTAGTTTCCCTGCATGCTTGGAAGGGGAGAATGAGGTGAGGAATCTGCAAGCTCACTGCTAAATCCTTCTAAATCTTACACACTGTTCCTTTAAAACTTTAGGGGCTTTAAATTGTAAAAGTAGTTCAGTGACTTACAACCATATAACATATATAACATTTCTTTCTTTATTCTGATTCTTATTGTTGAAATCACATTTTACTAATAACTTCATATGATCAAATAATGGATTGATTATTTATTTTATTACATACTGTATATTTTTTTTAATGCACCTGCTTCATTACCTGCTTAATTTTCTCAACTATTTACATTATTATTGTTAATTTCATTTGCTAATTGTCTTTAATATAATAAGTGTGTGCATGTAAATGTCATGGCAATAAAGCCTACTGAAATTCAAATTGAAAATTACTTCAAAAAGTAAACATCATTTTGTGTAGCATAAATATATTTCAAATGCTTTTCAAATCTATTTGCTTGCAACACTTGTGAATAGGATACATTGATTGTTGGTTTTGTATTCTTATGGGGAGGTTTATTGATAACAATATCGTCAGTAACAATATGTCTCCAGGGTGCAGATGCACTCTGACCTTTGGTGGAGCTTTCTTCAGCAGCACCAGCAGAGCCTGAAGTACCAGGTTAGAGAAACGAGGTCCGATGGGGACGTAGTCGAGCAGACGCTCAATGTCATCCACCACCACACAGCTGAGCTGTGACTTATAGGCATCATCAAAGACCTGAAACAGAGGGAGGCAGGGAGAGAGGGAGAGACAAATGAGTGAAGAGAAGGACAATGGAGAGACAGGCAGGGAGAATGCAGGAAGGCATTAATGGATGGAAAAAAACAAAGGGAGGAGTCAGTGGCGGAAGGGCAGGAGCAATTAACCAGATGAAATCATTACATAAGCCATTATTTAAATGCAAATGCTTCATTGTTTGCCGGCATGCTCTAAGGGTTAAAATACACTGCGGCTCTTACCTTTTTGATTGCCTGGCACTTGGAGATCTCTGAGTGTCCAATCATCTTGTCAGGAGAGCAGATCTTAATGAAGGGGAACTGCGAGTCCTCTGCAATCTTAGCTGCCAAGGCTGTCTTTCCACTGTGGGGTGGACCTGCGGGAGAGGAGGGGAACAATTCACTGCCTGCACGTGTTTGTATTTGTGTGTGTGTGTGTGTGTAAGCTTCTCAAATAAACAGGATTTTTACACGAACCATTTCAAATGTTTGTCTCTGAGTCTGACTGACAGTAAAACACAGAACGTTCCCATTAGGGCTAACTGCAGAGGGATCTACGTACATCAGGACCAGCTTCTGTTCACACGTGTGAGGCTGTGGATAGTTGTCCATTTTACCTGCGTCCATGCTAGAGAAGGAGTTGTAAACTAAATAAAGCTGTTGGTCCCTGCAAGTATCCAAATTGCAATAATAAAAATGACAAGATGCACACTGTGCAATTCTCTGTCAGAATGGTGTAAATATTTGCACTGATCTCATTGGTCTGGAAACTCAGGAAACTGGATTCAATCTTGTGGAAAGTCAATAGCAGCAATTTTGGCAAAACTACGGAAACATCAGAATTTATTCAAAAGGTAACTATGGTATTTTTCCACCTGGACCCTATTTTTTATGTTTGTGTCTGAGTAACTAATGGGGACAATATTTTTTAAATTGGTCCAGCATTGACCAGGCAATTTAAGATACCAACTCATTATTTTAAGGTAATAACTCATTATTTTTAAGATACCTCTGACTGACTTCCAGTGTCACTGTACCGACTTAAGATCATCATTTTATTTTGATGCCTTTTATCTTGCTGCCCTGGTATTTGGCTTCATCAAAGGCCGAGCAGCCTGGCCTCTACAATGAATTCTCAGGCCTGGTCCAGGTTAAAAAACACTAAAGTTCCCAAAGTTTTAGTAACTTTTTTATCGGACTAAATGGTGAATTTAGCGAAGGCTTTTGCGCATGTTGTGTAATTTCCTGTATTTATTATATGTTTCTGTGTGTTTCTAATGTCTCACCCTCCAAGAGCACAGCTACCAGTGGTGTGCGATCACTGTTCTTGGTCTGTTGCACCAGCAGCTCTCCATCATCCAGGACGTGAGTGACTGGATCACCCCATTTGATGATGCCGTTCATGATGTAGCTGGCATAATCCTCCTGGTTTGTACCAAACGCCTGGATGAAAATATGAGGACGTGTTAGGAACTGTGTTTTGCCTTTTCATGTAACAGGATTATACTGTACTCTGCAGTCAGTCTTAAAAAGACCTGGTACATACAGGTTTTATGTCATTGTTGAGGGATCCCATGAAGTCAGCTCTGGTGACTTGCAGCTTCTCTGCCCTCTCCATGTCCACTTCCACTGTAGATGTAGCCTAGAAAAAAATATACCAGATAACTGTATCAAGCCATTGTCGGGTTTAAGGGGCATGACTTCAGTTTACTCTACACAGAGAGAACTACTGAACCTGTAAAAACAGTTATAATGTTCTCTATGGGTCTGGAAGTAGGCTTACTGCTTTAAAGTCTAGAAAATAAATCTAATTATTGTTATTGTTATCATTTTTAGTGACAAAAGCACCAAGGAGGCAGGGGAGTTTAATAAAGGAACTATCAAGTTATAGAGGAACTATAGAAACCAATGCTTTTCGTCTTCCATTTTAATTGACTGTCTGTGTGTGTAAAAGCCAATTTAACACAACTTAACACAGCCATGCACATTTTGCACATGCAAAACAAGCTAGATTTCTCAGCTAGATGAGGAAACTGGCGGAACACAAAGCAGTACATTTCGTCCTTAGATGTGTCATTTTCTCACCACTTCCCTGTCCACCTCCCTGCTGTGTTCTGAGGCTTTCAACCACACTTTATAGTCCTCATCAGGAAGTGGTGTGTGCTCATGTGTTAGAGCGGTGTTTCTCAAACTTTTAACACTGCATACCACCTCAGAAAATATTTGGCTGTTCAAGTGCCACCATTATGACCAACGTTAAAGATGGTATTGTAAGTCCACTCCATTCAGCTATGGACAGTTCATGCAAGGGGCAGATTTATTCCTAATAAGTCCTGCTTCAGCTGAGGTAACTCGAGTCATATCTCTCTGCTGTTTTGTGCCATTTGGTGAAATCAGCTACTGTGGACACTTCACTGGTCGTCCACTTCATTTTAAACACGGCTGCTCGAAATATTCTCTCCCTAATCTGCACTTCTCTTCCTAATAGTTCCAGTTTGGAGCCACAGTTGTCGTCTTTTTGAACCATTCATTTTCAGGCTCTATATTTTACCTCTTCTTACTATCTCACCATCACAGTTTATCTGGTAAATCACAGATGACGTATGTGTGTGCGCTACGTGCATGATTGTGACTACATAACAGGCTGAGATTGAAACAAAAATACAGAAAAGATAAAACTCATTTTCAATTACATTCCAATGATCTAATTTATGTGTTTACATTCACAAATTCGTGGTATATTGATGGCATTTATAGTTTAAAGTTATTAGTTAAAATGAATTCATTTCCGTAATTTTGAAAAAAAAAATTGGACGTTCCTCCATGTAACACTAGAGGGAACTCTACTGGTACACATGCCACAGTTTGAAAATCAAGGTGTTAGAGAGTGAGATCACATGATGATGAGAACTGAAGTCACTTGGTGGCCACTAAATTTCACTTGCTGATGAAGGCTGTGAGATGTGACCGATAGTGTCAGAAAAGCAAGTAAGTTAAAGGAAAAATTCACCACTTTTCATATGGATGTCCAGTTAGCATTGATGTTAATGTAGTCAATGGAAGCAATACATTCCTCAGTGCGTGCTTTATTTACCAAGAAAGCTGAGTTCTCCTGCTTGCAGATCCTGCATGTACCAGGATGCATTGCATCTGAGCTTTTGATGCTCCAGGGTCACTTGACTGTTGGGGGCCGAGCTAGCACTACCACTAGCAAGCTAATCTGCTGGCATATTTGCTTTCTGTGGACCACTGTTGGCTGTTATTACATTTTAAACAAGTGGACACATTTGAGTGTCACTGTGATTCTTCTTGCAAACAGCATCCCAACCCAACCCTACAGCAAGCTTTGTGTATTTGAAAGTGTGGAGTGACCTTGATGTGTCGGTTCATGGCGGTGGACTGAGCGGCCCTGACCAGCCCCTCCAGCTCTGCACCGCTGTAGTTCTTCGTCTCGGCTGCCAGCTCCTTGATGTTGACATCTCCAGCGAGCAGGTTGAAGTTTCGCATCTTGTTGGTGTGGATGGTCAGGATCTGGACACGCCCCTTCTCGTCAGGCAGACCTGGAAGTTAAGACGATGAGGCGGCGAGGAGTATGAGGTTGCCTTATACCTTTGACTTGTCTGATAACGTTCCCACGGTTTCAAGGTCTTCTTTTAACAGGAAAGGTAAAAGCCGAATTTGTATATGGCATTTTTTCCCTTCTTTTTTTTTACAAACATATATTACATATATAATAAATATTAAAAGGCAACCCATTCCCATTTAAATGGGTGATTGGTGATCATATTCATGTTATACTCCTGTCTTATTCTAGCACTACAAGTAAACACTATAAAACTTCTCACTTCAGAAAGCTTCATGAGAAACTACTGCACACAAAAAGGTGATATTTCTGCATGATGCAGGTGTGAACGGGGATGAGAGATACTAACTTTAACCACAATATCAAGTTGAGTTGTTTTTCACAAGAAAAAAGAGAGATAGAGCTGAACACTCACTGATTTCCATCTTGACCTCAAACCTGCCAGGCCTCATCAGGGCGTCATCTATCAGGTCAGGCCTGTTTGTCATACCTGCAGAGAAAGAGAAAACAACACTAAGAGTATGATAGGATGGGGGGAGGGCAGGACTGTGTAATGGATGCTGACTTTATATGTTCTGATACTGTACTCTCTGTGCAGATCCACACAGTGGACCTTATAAGGAGTCAAAAGATGCAGCTGAAGATATCACGCGTCCCCACATAGGAGACAACATTCTGGGGACCTTGCTTAACATTCCTTAAAAGTTCTAAGGTGATCAATACCCTGAACCTTTACAGAATATTAGGGATGTTCCTAAAACATCCTCTTTTGGTTATGGAAGTGTTGCAGTTCAAAGTTCCCTATATGAGTTTATGGGGATGTCCCACTTGTAATTTATGGTCACACTGCAAAATCACAGAGGGGACATCTGGGACGAAACATTCTTCCATGACCAACAGGGGACCCTATGTTTACCCTCCCAAATGTCCTATTTGTCATGTCACTAAGTGACCTTGTGAGTTCAGCAGTCTCCTAAAGACCAGGAGTCACGCCACATACCATCAAGGAACGTCCATACAAAGAACTTCCAGCTCTTACAAGGGACATTGGTCCATTTTGTTACATTACAGTGACATTATTGAACCAAAGGGTGGAAGACTGAATGGAAATTAATACTTCTGTTGCTAAATACCAAAATAAAGTCAGAAATCATGCTTATAAAAGAACTGAGATAATGTTTCTTCTAGTATGCTTTGTGGATATCAAGTCCAGCTGTTTGCATGTTCAGTTCCCAGTTTCCCCGCCACCAAAAAGTGTGTGTGAGGTTAATTTTCCTGTCATTGTCCTTGGTCAACAGGTTTAGAACTGGGGTTGGTCCCTGTGTGCAGCGCAGTGGCTGCCAACATAAGATAATTATTGCAGAATAACTTAACTTCTAAGCATGTTTTGATGGTGTTTCAAGCTACCATCACATTCCAAGGTCCCATAAAGGTTTGTAATATTTGGTGCTACAACTTAGACATTTCAGTGATTGTGAAAATTCTCTCACTCCAACAGCCTCTGCTCTGTCCACTGTCTAACTTCATGTCAAACTATTCACTCTTTATGGCGTTTCTCTAATGAAACGTTTGCGGTTTATCAGCACTCTTTAGCAAATTCTTTTGGGTCCTCTTATGCGACTACCGTAGATGAAACTTGCCCACAAATGGAGCAGAGCAGGCAGTCTGATATAATAACTTCAGGGACGAGGATTATGCTAATGATCAAATCTCAGGAGGGCACAGCTGCACATGAACAGATGGCACTCGTCAAGTTGAAGTGAGCGATTTACGACAAGTCAATTTAGTTCTGAGAGTTTGGTGAATCTGACGTGGAACACTCGTACAGACAGTGTTGGGTGTAGGTAATTACGAGGAGTAATAGACATGTAGTTACCACCTTTTTTCTGTATTTTCTCCAACACTGCTCATACAAACAAACCTCACAGAAACAAGTGAGAGAGGTTTAAGATATGAGTACAAAAATATTCTTACATGCAGCCCATTGTCTCTGTCTCTTTGTCTCATATTTCCTGCTGATATTTAGTATTCTCAAAGTTTGTCATGATATCTAAATTCAGAAGATGGGCGACAAATTAAAGCCAA